>KQ999894.1:69282-89797 GCA_001598015.1 Dorcoceras hygrometricum | reverse complement strand
ACGCTGCGACGTCGTTTTGATTAGTTGGTACGGTGTCGTTTTGATGTCTCGCAGTGAAGTGAAACGTCTGATTGTATCAACTGATTTGATTGAAGGGAAACGCTGGTTTCAGTTGTAAGATCTCTACTGTAGCATTACGACTGGTTTAATATTATTTTAGATTCAGTTGTTGGAACGCTGCGACGTCGTTTTGATTAGCTGTGTAGTGAAACGTCTGATTGTATCAACTGATTTGATTGAAGGGAAACACTGGTTTCAGTTGTAAGATCTCTACTGTAGCATTACCTGACGACTGGTTTAGGGGAACAGCAGCTGTTGTATGGAGATTTATATATGCAAGTGTTGAGCAACACTTAGATTATTTTCCACCCGATATTTCTTATCTTCATCTTAGAAACCCTCGATAGATACTGTTCACCTGAACATTTCTTCCCTAGATTTCTGTCGATTCCAGCCGTTGTTTTGAACGAGATTAGTGGCGCTGGATTCTTCTTGGGTTGCTCTTTTGATTGATACTTCTAGGAGGCCTGAGTCGACATTGGAGAGAAGCGCGAAGAACCTGTTTGTTCAAAGATTTTCGTGAGATCTGAACCGTGTGTTCCTTGGTTCTTCTGGAAGCTGGAATTTAAGGCGGAGGATAGCTTCTGCCGAGGTTGATGAGGTCAGGAGAAAGCTGGTTTGCTTAGGCTGAGTTCTGCCGTGCCTTTGAGAAATCTGTTGAGGTAGATTGAAGATGTGAGGTACGAATTGAGCAGTTCTAACAGCTTTGAGTGTGGACATGGCTATATTTTGTGTTATGAATTCTGTATTGAATTGATGGCTGACTTACGTGAACAGATTTTACCTGCTTTGGTCATTGATGTTCTGTTTTCACGTATTGTTATTGTATGCATTTAGAATTGATTATTGAATGGCATTCATGCACACATCTTGGGCCAGATTGATTGATTGATGTCCCGATTGAAAGCCATGTTGTTACTATTGGCACAACGGTGGATCTGGATCCCGCTCCCAGGGCGCAGCGGAAGATTTAAAAATTTGAACCCGGGAACGGTCAATACACCTGCAAATCAGTATATAAACATACATAGGATGTTTAGATCAGTACCTTGCTAGCTTCTAGGCGCCTGGCTCCTACCAATTTCACGAGAAAATCGGCACTTCAACGGTTGGATGTGTCGGCCTCCTAATCCAGTCCACGACCGAAATCCCAATTCCTTCGTCGGTCTGCACTAGAAAACACGACGAAGATTTCACGTACGGAATCTCCTCGCCGGAACGGTTGGAACAAGTCCGACGGAGGCAGCGGCGAGGAGAGGAGAGGAAGGGAGAATATAGCTGAGGAGCTTTTGGTATGAATCAAATGAATCCCCTAGGGCCCCTATTTATAGATTTTCCATGGGCTTGAACCAGCTTAATGGGCTTGGTCGGGCCCAGGCCCAGGGTGAACATTGGTTTCAAGTCCATCACTGTGGCTCCATCATAATCCCGATCGACGATCAGGTCGGACCGATCTACACAGTTTACAAAATTGAGCATTATGATGCGAAAACAATTTTTCGGACCACCTAATCCAAAATAGCAGTTTGGCCCCTGCAAGTTTCAAGGATAGTCAAACTAGCCCAAACTTTAGAGAAATTGCATTTTGACCCTATTTAATTTTAGGAAGTCGCACTTCCATCCTTCCTCCTACTATACTCAACAAATTGAGCTTAATTTCCGTACGGGAATTGAGAAACCAGTACTTGTGTGACCTGTTGGGATCCGGATCGCGCCCCCCGGCGAGGCAGCGGAAGAACAGAAAAATCATGTCCGGGAGGCGATCAATACGATAAAATCAATTAACATACTACGACATTCATAGGATGTTTAGGTGACTACCTTGCTGGCACTTGTGCCTGGCTCCAACCGGAATTACAAGAACCCGGCTCTTCTCGGTAGATTGCGGTAGAAAACGCCAATCCGATCCACGACCAGAAACAAGACACCTTCGTCAGCCTGTACTAGAAGGACTGACGAGATCTGCACGGACGGAATCTCCTCGTCAACATCGTCCCATGATCCCCTAGGTATCACTGATAGTGCCTGAAAGAACAAGTTGGTCATGGTTAGCGTACAGTATGGTCCTTTCAATCCATATATCCCGATCAGATCAACGACCATTGGTAAATCGAGAGTCGTTATAGATCCGAAAGCTATGCATACATCTTGGAGATAGAATAGTGACATCACGCGTTTGACTAGGTAAACACATTTACCTAAAACACTTCTAGTACTCTGGCCAGAGATTTATACACTATTATCCCCTCAGATAGCATAGGATATCCACGCATGTCTGCGAGCGGTGAATCCTCGACAACGATGCATCGACTCCTACATGCATCGGGGTCTCACCCAATCCCGACACCTTATGACCCCAAATGAGTCGGAAAACGGGTCAAAGTGATACGCCTATCACGTAGAGTCTCAATGACGTTTCGAGTCGTGAGGACTAATCAGTACAACCAAGACCTCGGACTTATCCACTCGACAAATGGTAACCACTTGGAAAGTCCGAACGAGGGTAGTTCGATAGATCATCAGGTCACTATCTATCTGCATGCTCAGAACATCACAATGTTCCCTACCAATGAAACATGGTACTTCGCAGCGCAGATACTAGTCTCGAACTCGGGCGGCCTTATCCTCATTTTGACGGCCCAATCGACTAGGAACATGTTCAGAATACACAGTGACTATTAGATGTGTTTCATGATAGCCGTCATACCCACTATCACATCTAACATACACTTTAGTGTATTCTAGGTCTTTACTCAACGCAATTGTAAATCATCATACACACAATGAAAGTAAAGAATGTCATATAAATAAATGCGAATATCATATATAAAGATTGTCATATACAAGAATCTATAAACCCACACGCCACAAGGCTAGTTGGGCATCTACTCTAACATATGATTATTTTAGGGAGACCGTTTTTAGCATACACGGGCTGTTTTAAAGGATTTTAAGGTGTTTTAAAATTTGAGGGGACTTTAATTTCGAAAATGTGATATTTTAAAGCCAAGATTAAGTTTTGATAAACATTTTAATCTATTGGAGGGGCAAGCTTGTCAAAAACCCTTTTCTTTTCTTAATTAACTACTAGGGCTCAATTGTGTCACACCCGATTATTCCAAAACACAAAATTACTCAAAACCTAGCCTCCTCCATCTGTTGTATCCATCCCCTCATCCTCAAGAACAGCCCCATCGAAATTTGCAAAATTTTGGTGATTCAAAGGCGGTCGTGCCCCGATCTCGCGTCCCATACGTCGGTAACTCGCAGATCTCTATTCTCTCCAAGAGAGGCATGTGATATCGATTTTTTTTCTCACCATTTACACCATAATAAACTGTTTTTAAAGTTTAATGCATGATTTGATTGTGGTTTGTTTATATCTAGGCACAATTGTCTAGATCCATGCATGACTCACGAAGTTCCACTATGTTTTTAATTTTTTCATGCATTTATTAGGCTAAGGGGATGCTCATGGGGTTGTGGATCGAGTCTAGGTGGTTCAAGGTGACCCTATGGAGGTCTAGTAATGGTCCAAGGTTGTGGGTTCATGGCTGAACCATCGGGTGGTTCAGAAACAATGCATGCTGCTTGTTTGTGCGCGGCTCAGCTCGCCCTCTTATTGTGGTTCGTTCGCCATGGTGCGGCTGTGACTCTAGCTGGGGATGGTTGGAGAGGGTCCGGCTGGACCTGGGGGTGATCCAGCCGGCGGGGTTCCGGCCAGGGGTGGCCGGAGCAGGTCGCTTGATGTCACTTTGCGGTGGCTGGCCGCGGTGCGGAGTTGTGTGTCTTGTGTGTAGGGTTTGTTGACTTGGACCGGTTTGGTCCAATTGAACCGATTGGTTCGGCTGGATCGGGGTCGTTTAACTGAGTATCGAGTCAAAATATTTTAAAGTTGGTCCGAGTTATTTTAATATCGGACCGGTTATTTTAATTTTAAGTCTAAGGTCCAATTTTAATGTTTTTGGTCAAATCTTTTAAAGTCTATTATTTTGGTAAAACTTTTAATTAATTTGGACCTTAACCCCTATTTTAAGTTTTTAAAATCAAAATTGGAGTCTTTGGGTATTTAAATAAGTCAAAATTGACCATGAGATTTTAATTGGTAAAAATTGATTATGTGAGTTTGATTTAGTCAAACTTGACCCTTAGTTTTATTTTAAAGTCAAAATTGATCAAATTATTATAAAGGCAAAATTGGTCAAGTTATTCTAAGTCAAAATTGATTTTGAAATTAGTCAAAATTGCCCTTAAGATTTTAAAGTCAAAATTGGATTTTAAGTCAAAATTGTTCATGCGATTTTGAAGGGAGATTCTTATAAGTCTTGGGCTAATTCAATTGTAATTTTAAGGCTAGAAGTAGTGGGCCAGAGTCCTGAACTAGTCCTTGACCGAAGTAGAAAATGTAAAACCTCATGAATATATATTTAATTATATATGTGGTATCCTATGTACGTAAATATTTTAAAGCAAAGAATTAAATATAAATTGACTGGCTAAGCTTTTGAAATTGCATATTTTATGAAATGCACGCATCACGAATGTTTTATGAAAGGTTATGGGCATGTTTTAAAAGAAAAATCGAGGTATTGAAGTGATTTGTGGCAAGTTTACGATGACGGGATGCGGGATACCGGGTCCGTTGAACTTCTGTTCATGTATTACGAGCTTATGGATCCGTGTGTTTACGGCATGGTGAAGTGGTAAGCATAAAGGTGTGAAGGATTCCGAGGTAAGGTCGGGTGAACCGCACCGCCACGTACGTTGTTTTTCAGATTGATCAATCGAACATGGTCCACACTTCATGATACGACTCATACATTTTTATGTTATGTTATGTCATGTCTTATGTATGTTATATGCTATGTATGCTATGAAATTTACGTTGAAGGATTTTAAGATCATTCATGCATTCATGTTTTAATGTTATTTTATTACAGGTATGTGCGTGCATGCGTATTATTTCGTACCTTGTTATTTTAAAATATAGTGCATGCTGAGCCTCTAGGCTCACTAGGTTTAAATGGTGCAGGTGATGACCCTGCAGAGTATGTCCCGACTGGCGGTGAGGACCTCTGAGCGCCCGCTGCAGCAGTACCCTGTGACCGCACCGATGTTTAGTTTGATTTGATACGCTTTTCAAATGTTGGTTTTAACTTGTTTAATTTCAGTACTTTTACGCAGTCTGATTTTTTGTATTATGGATGATTTAACGTTTTGAGATATTCATTTGATTTATGTTTTGAAGTGATAGGTTAGAAAATATTGTAAAAGGGAACGAGCCACACTTTCAGTTTATGTATTCCGCAAATGTTTAAAAAAAATTCTAGAGTCTGATTCGTTTCAGTTTGTATCAGAGCGATGGTTCTGGTAGGGTACTAGCCTGCTGCGTGGTGCTCTAAAGTCGCACTACCAGTCTGTGAGTTTTACTGTTCTATGATTTATGTTTATGTTTGCATGCTGCATGTTTTAGTCCAACATGAGTTTTGGCCTTAGAGTTTAACTTAAACTCTTAGTTATGCACTTAGATTTACGTGATAAGGTTTTGGTGTACCAGAATGCCTCCCAGACGTGATGGGACACATCAAGATGATTCTATGCCTCATCCACCTCCTCAGTTGACACTATATGAGAGGGCTAGCGTGGATATGCTAGCCGGGATTACTAGGCTGTTGGAGCGACAGTCGGAACGACCTGTGAAGTCTCATGAAGAAGCTGTTGCTGAAAGTTTCCGCAAGCAGGGACCTAAGGAGTTTGCTGGCACTACCGATCCACTTGTTGCTGAGGAGTGTATCCGATCCTTGGAGACCATCTATGCCTACATGGGTCTCCCGGAAGCTGACAAGGTCCGATGTGCCATTTTAATGATGAAGGGAGACGCAGCTCTTTGGTGGGAGAGCGAACTGGAGAGTCTGACTTGGGAGGAATTCAAGAAGGTGTTCTTCGAGAAGTACTTTACTACTGATGCCCGGAGTCAGCATATTCGGGAGTTCATGAGTCTTCACCAGGGAGACAAGTTGCGGAGTATGTGAGGCAGTTTGAGTGGGGGTGTCACTTTGGGCCCTCGATTGCTATGATGGATAGTGAGAAGCTACGGCAGTTCACTGATGGACTGTGACCCGACATCCGCCACGATGTCAATATGGTGGACGTGGCGACTTACATGGAAGCAGTGAACAAACCATACCGGTCTGAGAGAGGCATGAAGGATATGAGGGACGACTTCCAAAGGAAACGCCAGATGCAGTTGTTCGTCAGGGGCCAGTATTCGCAGCAGCCAGCGAAGAGACCTTTTCAGGGGCTTCTAAGGGCCCATATACTCAGGGACAGTAGTAGCAGAGACCACAGGGCCAGCAGAGGCCGCAGGGCCAGCAGGTCTACTGCCCCTAGACCTGGAGGGACATCGATGTGTCCGACGTTCCATAAGAGTCATACAGGGCAATGCATGGCGGGTTCAGGCATATGTTACCACTGCAAGGAGCTTGGGAATATCTCTATTAATTGTCCTAAGGTGTTTTCGTGATGCATGCAGAGGCTGCAGACCCAGACACGACATTACTCACAGGTTTTCTATTTTAGATTCCACCGGAGCGAGAGGTGGAGTTTTCTATCGAGCTGATGCCAGGTACAATGTCTATTTCTAAGGCACCGTATCATTTGGCTCCTACCGAGCTGAAGGAGCAGATACAGAAGTTGTTCCATAAGGGGTTCATTCGCCCTAGCTTTTCTCCATGTGGTGCGCCAATTTTGTTTGTAAAGAAGAAGGATGGCATCATGAGGTTGTGTATTGAATACCGGGAGATGAACAGAGTTACAGTGAAGAATAAGTACCTAGTCCCGAGGATAGAGGATTTATTCGATCAGTTGTAGGGAGCTTCGGTGTTCTCAAAGATTGATTTGAGATCTGTCTACCATCAGTTGAGGGTTATAGAGGAGGATGTGTCCAAGACTGCTTTTTGGATATGTTACGGCCACTTGAGTTCTTGGTGATGCCGTTTGGCCTGACGAATGCCCTGGAGATTTTCATGGACTTGATGAACAGGGTATTTAGACAGTACTTAGACTAGTTCATCATTGTTTCATCAAAGACATTCTGGTTTATTCGTATGCCGGTGGATCATGAGGAGTTTGTGATGTACACAGCTGCTTCCCTGAGAGGTTTGGGTGCAGTTCTGATGCAGGGAGGCAAGGTTATTTCTTATGCGTCGACCCAGCTGAAGAGTTATGAGCAGAACTAGCTGACGCACGATCTGGAGCTTGCAGCAGTAGTGTTCGCGTTGAAGATTTGGAGGCACTACTTGTACGGCGAGAAGTGTTAGATATTACCGATCACAAGAGCCTCAAGTACTTCTTCACCCATAAGAAGCTGAACATGAGGCAGCACAGATGGCTGGAGTTGTTGAAGGATTATGATTGTAACATTAGCTACCATCCGGGTAAAGCTAATGTGGTGGCGGACGCTTTGAGCCGGAAGACTGCAGTAGTGGCGTGTTTGTCAGTTGAGCGGCCACTACAGGCTGAGATTCAGAGATTTGGTCTGGAGTTTTATTCAGGAGGCTGTGCATCGAGTTTGGCAGCACTCACTATTCAGCCAACTCTTCGAGAGCGGATTAGAGACAGGCATGCCTCCGATGGGAGTTACAGCAGTGGAAACAGGGGGATGATGCCAGAGGACGAGGTTTGTACATAGTTGAGGATGGGATAGTCCGTTCTAGAGGCCGTATGTGGGTGCCGAGTAGTGGACATTTGAGAGCCGAGATCTTATCTGAGGCTCATGCATCGACGTACTCCATCCACCCAGGGAGTACGAAGATGTACAGAGATTTACAGACGTTGTATTGGTGGCCGGGGATGAAGAAGGATATTGGGAGATTCATGTCTGAGTGCTTGACTTGTCAGCAGGTCAAGGCAGAGCATCAGCGACCGGCAGGGTTATTGCAGTCACTCCCTATTCCCGAGTGGAAGTGGGAGCATATCACGATGGATTTTGTGGTTGGATTGTCCCAGGAGTCCCAGAGGGTACAAGGCGATATGGGTGAATGTGGACTGACTCACCAAGTCAACGCATGTGCGACCCAAGTTATTACAGGATTAATTGAGTTAATTAATTGGGTTAGCATAGACCAAATTCGGCCTGAACAGATCTGGGATGAGCTAGCTTTAAACTGGTATGCTTGGTGAAGTAATCGGATCAGTATAAAACTTCCAAATAGCTCTGGATTGTTAGAGAACTTCTGCGGAAATGTTCAGATTTGAGTGTTGGTCAGCGTTGGGTGATCGCATTCAGATTTAATGGTGAAATCTGGTACTCGCACGTTTTTCTTGGCACGCTAGTGAATTTTGTTAGCGGGTAGCGAAGTGACATCGTTTTGGAAAGAACCAGATGTGGATTAGCGTGTGGTAGTGTTACGTGGGCAGGTCAGGTTCATAGTTTGGGGTAGACCGGAGCGGTCCAGGGATTTCAGCTTTGACTGGTCAACGCTTCTGTGAGATATGGTCTTTCATATCTTAGTGGAGATGTGATGCCGTTTAGAGATAGCAGATTTGGTGTTAGGGGGATGATGTGTCCAGTAGGAACAGTGGATTTCAGTTCGACGCCGTTTTGAGAGACGCGTGTTTTAGTTAATGACTTGTGTTACGATGTCGTTTGGTGATAGCGTGTTGTGTTAGCTTAAAATCCAGATCTGGAGTGTTACTCAGATCTGAGTTGGGAACAGTTTCGAGTAGGTTTTGTTGGTGGCTACTGTTCATCAGATTTGGGAAACTTAAGTTATATTTATAGAGGACTTTGACTGGTCCGTCTCGCGATATAGTTTCCCGACACTTAGAAATATTTCTCGTAACCTTACCTGTCGCGATACCCTAGCTACTGTTCACCGAAGCTTATTTCCTTCGATTGCCGACGGTAGACAGCTCCGACGGACGCAATGGTGGTAGCACTGGACTCCTCTTGTTAAGGCGATTCTTATCAAACCTCTTTCGAAGACATTGGAGAGCTGGAAGAAGATCGCGAAGGAAGCTGCTTTGTGTAGTCTGTTAGCATTTGAGCAGATTTACTTCTGCCGTTCAGGTGGCTTGTTGGGTAAGTGTTAGTTCCTACCTTGTGCTTTGTTTAGAGCTGTTTGTTGAGCTAGAACGGTAGGACAGAGCCGGTCGAGATTGTAACTCCCAGCTCATAGCTCTGAGCTTTGCATCCCTGAGTTAGCGTTGTTTTTTGGTTTAGCAGGTTTCAGATCTGGTTGCTCGGGACTGCTTGTTGTGGTAATTATAGCTCAGAATTAAGGTACGGATGTGAGCTTGTTTTACAGCGTTGGATTTGACATGGATATTATGTGTGTTGCTGTGTATGCTTCTGTGTTGTCTTTGCTTGCTCTGTTGTGTTGTTTATTGCAAGCTGTTACATTGCATACACGCATTATTCATGTTGAGCTCAGATCTTGTTAGACTTGCCTTGTTGTATTGATCCGTGTGTAACAAGATGCCTGTTTTAGAGGCCGAGCAGGTAACTCCCGTGTCCTTCATCTCCCTGTTGGGATCTGTTAGCCACTATGAGCGGAGTGAGTAGCTCCCACATCACATCAGTTGGGAAACAGCAGGTTGAGTTGTGTTCTGCATCTGGTACTGTGTGTTGAGACGAGTGGGTAGCTCCCATATACTCACACACCCCATGGCCACTATCTTCCAGTTGATTGGTTTCTGTTGTTGAGTAGTTCTTGAGATCCTTTGGCTCCCTGCCTTCGGTTGCCTTGTTCTCATGCATAGCATTCGCATATTATCTATTGCTATTTAACTGCTGTTTTTCAGTTGCTCTCCAAACTGGGGTTTTACCCCATGTCCCTCTGGGGCTGGTTGTTTTGTTTCCTGTGTGTGTTTTCAGGTTATCATGGCATCTCCGTTGGTCGTGGAGTTGATCCAGCGGGTAATGCCCCGGGAGGTGGATAGAGTGTCCCAGTTATATGTAGTAGATACATTTGATATTTTTTATATTGTATTGTATCTATGTTGAGCGAGAGACTCATCTATTTGTTGATTGGGAGTCACTATGTTTGTATGTTAGCTGCGTTGCAGTTGGTTTTCGAGCGTTGTAAAACCAATATTTTTAATAACATTGTATTTTAAATTATTTTTTCTAAGTCAGGACAAAAGAGAAAATTTTACCCAGTATTTTAATGCTTCCGCTATTGTGTCTTATGTGGTTTACTCTGTTTGAGCACGAGACCTGACATTTTTGGTATCAGAGCTTAAGCTGGGATAAGCTCAAATTCTTTTGATCACACTTGAGTCTAGGCACAGTGTTGCTTGTTGCATGTGCATGACTATATGATTAATTGCTATGTGATATACTTATTGCTTTGTAAACTTATAGTTAAGTGCCTTCATAGATGCTGCCTATATGTAGAGGTAGAGGTAGAGGGCAGATTCCGAAAGAGTTCGAGGGTCAGAACGATGAGATGCAGCGTAGTAGTCCTCGTCGTAGACGTGCTAGTCAGGTTGAGGTTGAGGTAGATGTTGGATCAGTGGCGGATCCAGATCCCGTTCCCGGGGGCGCAACGGAAGTTTCAAAATTTTCCCTGGAAACGTTCAATACATAACAAATATAATGCCATAAAACATACATAGGATGTTTTAGAGCGTTACCTTGATGGCGTCTAGGCGCCTGGCTCCGATCAGATTCACAGGTAATCTGGCACTTCAACGGTAGGCGGCGGTAGATCTCCTAATCTGGTCCACGACTGGAAACAAGACTCCTTCGTCAGTCTGCACTAGAAGAGCTGACGAATTTTACACGAACGGAATCTCCTCGCCGACGTGATCGGAACAAGTCCGATCACGGCAAGCGGCGGCGACCGAGAGAGGCGTGTAGGAGAGGGGTGGGCGGCGCTTGGAGGCTAGGGTTTTGTGTTGTGTGGTTTGTCATACATCAACCCTAGACCATGTACATGTAGACTAGTGATGGGATAGGACCGGCCCAATGGGCCTGGGTCAGGCCCAGGTCCATATGAACATTCGGTTCATTTCCATCACCGTGGCTTCATCATAACTCCGATATACGATCAGATCGGACCGATCTACACAGTTTCCAAAACTGAGTATTATGATGCGAAAACAATTTTTCAGACCACCTAGTCCAAAATTGCAGTTTAACCCTTCAACTTTGGAAAATCGCAATTTGACCCTTGTTGACTTTAGGAAGTCGCACTCCCTAAATTTCTCCTCCTATGCTCAACACTTGAGCTTAATTTCCGTGCGGGAATCGTGAATCCAGTACTTGTGTGACCCTCAATGGTTCAGGGATACAACTAGCCGTGGGCCCACAACCATTGTGACTCCGAAATCACAATTTCGGACTGATCCATTGGATCATGGTAAAGCGCCTAGAAACATCGCCCCATGATCCCCTAGGTATCACTGATAGTGCCTGCAAGAACCAGTTGGTCATGGTTGTTCAGAATACATAGTGACTATTAGATGTGTTTCATGATAGACATCATATCCACTATCACATCTAACATACATTATGGTGCATTCTAGGTCTTTATCCAACACAATTGTTAACATTATAACATAATGAAAATAAGAACGCCATAAAGGAAATGAGAATTTCATAAATAAAGATCGTTATACAAAGAGTCAATAAAACCCACACGCCACAAGTTGGCTACAGTGCCGATGGCCGACCACCATGCGTGATTGTCGCGCACGGTGGGGCGCCTCTCCTGCCGTCCACCTGCGCGCGTTGTGGATATGATGAAGCCACGATGATGGAAATGAACCGAATGTTCATATGGACCTGGGCCTGACCCAGGGCCGTTGGGCCGGTCCAAGCCCATCACATGTCTACTTATTATTGGCCTAGGGTTATTATGACTACACTTAACACTCTAAACCCTAGCAAGAGCCGCCCCCTCTCCTCACTCCCTCTCCCACGGCCGCCGACCACCACGCGCCGCTCGCCGTACTCCGTGCCGCCGCCCGCCACCGGTACTCACGTGATTGGACTTGTTCCGATCATGTCGACAAGGAGATTCTGTTCATGTGAAATTCGTCAGCTCTTCTAGTGCAGACTGACGAAGGAGTCCTGTTTCTAGTCGTGGACCGGATTAGGAGATCTACCGCTTCCAACCTTGAAGTGCCAGTTTCCCTGTGAATCTGGTCGGAGCCAGGCGCCTAGACGCCAGCAAGGTAACCTTCATTGAAACATCCTATGTATGTTTTAGTGCATTATTTGTTATGTATTGAATGTTTCCGAGGCAAATTTTGAAACTTCCGTTGCGCCCCAGGGAACGGGATCCAGATCTGCCATTGCACCAACAATTTAACTGTGATGAGCCTAGTTCCGATGCGGAGTCCTGGTTGCAGGACATTACCGGCTTGTTTGATCGTGAGAGGTATGACGACGAGCGTAGGTTGAGTTTGGCTACGTTTCAGTTGAGTAGGAACGCTGAGCGTTGGTGGAGAGGCGCTTCGAGGACTCTCGAGGAGACTTTCCGTCAGGAGTACGTTCCAGAATCCTTCGTTAACGCCAGAGAGCGTGAGTTTGATAACCTGGTGTAGGGGACTATGCTCGGAGATTTTCTTCTCTTCTTGCGTATGTTCCGCATGTTTCTGGCTGAGAGAGGGCAAAGAGGAACAAGTTCTTGAAGGGGCTGAATGAGGAATTCTTTGGCGCTGGCGAGTTCACCGGCAAGTTATGCGGAGGCGGTGGACAGGGCTATAGATATCGAAGAAGGACTGCAGAACCGTAGGTCTCGTGTTAGGCCTCAAGTGGTGCAAGGTAACTGTCCCATGGTTCCGGGGATGTAATCTTCACTGTATTCGCAGTCATCCCAGCTACCCCGTCAGTAGACAGCCCAACAGTCTGGACGCCACAGATTTAAACCTCGTGGTCATCAGTTCAAGAAGTAGGGTTCTAGTTCTTCTGGTTCGGGCAGTTCTAGCAGCAGTAGTTCCAAGGCTGAGTTTTGTGGCCAGTGTGGAGGAAGCATCTTTCTGCGTATTGTGTTGGTGTGCAGGGTGCGTGTAACAACTGTGGGCAGTATGGACACTTTGCGAGAGAGTGTCCTTTGGCGGTATCTCAGCACGCCATAGACCCACCCCAGGGACGTTCTGGTGGGACGTCTCGAGGTCGTCCTTTTCCTGCTACGTATCATAGGGTAGGGGAGACGTAGTTTAGGCCGTTTCAGCAGTCTGGTCCTTTGCATTTCGGACAGTCTTACCAGCCTCATTTCTCAGGACCCCAGCATGCCCAAGTGAATGCCATGACGAGGGAGCAAGCGGAGGGCACGCCTGGAGGAGTGATCGTAGGTACTTGCTATGTTTTTTATTTTCCTGCGCGTGTATTGTTTGACACAGGGGAATCACATTCTTTATTGCTGATGCATTTATGCTTGAGCATGGTTTGCATACCACTTCTTTGTGTGATGTTGTGTCTGCTGCGACTCCTGTCGGCACGAGCCTATACTCCCAAGAGATTTTGTTGAATGGTATTCTTAGGTTTGGAGAGAACGTTTTGGTAGCAAATATGATCAGGCTAGTGATGTGGGATTTCGATTGCATTGTGGAAATGGACGTGTTGTCTAGCTATAGGGCCACAATGGACTGTTTCCATGGCGTTGTGCGTTTTAGGCCCCAGTCTGGCGAGAAATGGAATTTATTTGGCCTCGATTCCCGATCGAAGACTCCTTTGGTATCTACAATGGAGATGTTCATCATGATGTCATTGGATAATGCTGGATTTATATCTATGCTTTGGACGCATCCTTTTCGTCGTGTGTGGATCTTAGCGACATCCCGATTTCTTGAGATTTCCCTGATGTGTTTCCGGAGGAGATTCCTGGTTTTCCACCGAGAAGGGAGATCGACTTCAGCATTGAGTTGGTACCTGGTACAGCTCCGATTTCGTGTACTCCATATCGTTTAGCGCCAGCTGAGTTGAGGGAGTTGAAGGTAAAACTTAGTGAATTGCTGGAGAAAGGTTTCATACGACCGAGAATGTCGCCGTGGGGAGCTCCTATCTTGTTTGTGAAAAATAAGGATGGTTCGATGAGGATGTGTATAGATTTCAGGCAACTGAATAAGGCAACCGCGAAGAATAAGTACCCTTTGCCGAGGATCGACGACTTATTTGATCAGCTTCAGGGTTCAATGGTGTACTCTAAGATCGATCTACGTTCGTGGTACCATCAGTTGCACATCCGTGAGCAAGTGTTGTGAAAACTGCACTTCGTACAAGGTACAGGCATTATGAATTTTTGGTGATGCCTTTTGGTTTGACGAATGCCCCTGCAGTTTTCATGGATTTGATGAATCTTGTCTTTTGAGAGTTCATCGATCATTTTGTGATTGTGTTTATCGATGACATTTTGGTGTATTCGAATACTGCGATGCAGCATAAAGAGCATTTGAGGTTGGTTCTCCAGACACTTTGAGACTCGCAGCTGTATGCTATGTTTTCCAAGTGCGAGTTCTGGTTGGACAGGATTGTATTTCTGGGTCATGTCGTTTTAGTTGAAGGTATTTCTATGGATCACAGTAAAGTAGAGGTTGTTGTTAACTGGGAGCGTCCCAAGAATATTTCAGAGATTCGTAGTTTCTTCGGTCTGGCTAGATATTATAGGCGCTTTATCGAGGGATTTTCTAGTATAGCTAAGCCTCTGACGCAGTTGACCCAGAAAGACAAGAGATTTGTTTGGACTGAGCAGTGTGAGAACAACTTTCTGTTGCTCAAAGAGAACCTAACTTCTGCGCCGGTGTTAGCTTTGCCGTCTGGTTCAGGAGGTTTCGTTGAATTGATTGGGTTGTGTGTTGATGCAAAATGGTCGAGTCATTGCGTATGCTTCTCGTCAATTGAAACCGCATGAGACTCGATACCCAGTTCATGATTTGGAGTTTGAAGCAGTGGTGTTTGCCTTGAAGATTTGGCGGCACTATCTGTATGGCGAGCAGTTTGTGGTGTACACAAACCACAAGAGTCTTCAGTATCTGTTTTCTCTGTCAGATTTGAACATGAGACAGCTCATATGGATGGAGCTGCTTAAAGATTTTTATTGTGAGATCCAATATCAGCCTGGGAAAGTGAATGTAGTTGCTGATGCTTTGAGCAGGAGGGCTCAAGTGGTGATGTTGGCTTCGTTGTAGATTTTGAAAGTCCATGAGCATCTAAGCACTACTGGTTGGTGATTTTACCCGGGTGAGGATTATGTTGTGGTGTCTTCTTTTCAAGTTGAGCCATAGTTTGTTTCGAATATTAGAGCATCTCAGAGAATAGATCCATCTATCCATGATTTGAAGCTGAAGGTTAGAACTAGACAGTTGTAAGACTATTCTGTCTCATCTGATGGTTGTTTGAGATTTCGTGGCAGGTTGGTAGTGCCAAATCTGATTGATTTGAAGGAGGAGATCTTGAGAGAAGTACATTGTAGTAGGCATAGTGTCCATCATGGTGCAAGGAAGATGTACCATGCCTTGATGCCGCATTTCTGGTGGGCAGGTTTGAAGAGTGATGTTGCTGATTTTGTGCAGCAGATGAGAGATCAAGCGGATCTGATTAGACAACACATAAAAGCTGCACAAGATCGCCAAGTGAGTTATGCGAACATAAGGCGTAGGCCTCTAGAATTTCAGGTTGGAGATCTGGTTTTTCTGAAAGTTTCTCCTTTCCGTAGTGTTATGAGATTTGGTCTCAAGGGAAAGTGGGCTCCTCGTTATGTTGGACCTTATGAAATTGTTGAAAGGATTGGTCCTTTGGCTTATCGCTTTTTGTTGTCGTTAGATCTGTCCTCATTACATGATGTGTCTCATGTGTCGATGTTGAGGAATTATGAGCCAGATCCTTCTCATGTGTTTCGAACTTACGAGGTGGAGCTGGATCGGAATTTGAGCTATGTGGAATATCCCTTGCAGATCTTGGACAGAAATGAGAAGAAGCTCAGGAACAAGACCATTCCCTTGGTGATGGTCCAGTGGAGCAAACATGCTAGAGAAGAAGCTATGTGGGAGTTGGAAGAGAAAATGCAGCACGAATGGCCACATCTGTTTGAGTAGGTTTTGCATTTGACTCCAGTAGCTAGTTGTTTGTTTGTTGTTTGTTCCGGTTATCTTGAAATCTTGGTTAGTAGCCTTTGTTGCGTGTTAAAGGTTACTGGTTGCTTTGGGCATAGCGTGGTTATCCAGTTTTGGAATGTTCTGTTGAGTTTTGCTCAGTTCTGGAGTTGTTCTTTGATTTCGAGGACGAAATCTTATTTTCAGTGGGGGAGAGATGTGAGACCCTAGATATCACAGGATTAATTGAGTTAATTAATCGTGTTAGCATAGACCATATTTGGCGTGAACAGATCTGGGATGAGCCAGCTTTGAGCTGGTATGCTTGGTGAAGTAATCGGGTCAGTATAAGCCTTCGAAACAGCTCTGGATTGTTAGAGAACTTCCACGGAAATGTTCAGATGTGAGTGTTGGTCAGCGTTGGGTGATCGCATTCAGATTTGGTGGTGGAATCTGGTAGTCGTGCGTTTTTCTGGGCACGCTAGCGAATTTTGTTAGCGGGTAGGGAAGCGACATCGTTTTGGAAAGAACCAGATGTGGATTAGCGTGTGTTAGTGTTGCGTGGGCAGGTCGGTTCGTAGTTTGGGGCAGATCGGAGCGTTCCAGGGATTTCATCTTTTGACTGTTCAACACGTGTGAGATCTGGTCATTCAGATCTCAGTGGCGATGTGACGCCGTTTAGCGATAGCAGATTTGGTGATAGCGGGATGATGTGTCCAGTACGAACAGTGGATTTCAGTTTGACGCCGTTTTGAGAGACGCGTGTATTAGTTAATTGACTTGTGTCGCGACGTCGTTTGGTGATAGCGTGTTGTGTTAGCATAAAATCCAGATCTGGAGTCTTACTCAGATCTGAGTTGGGAACAGTTTTGAGCAGGTTTTGTCGATGGCTACTCTGCATCGGATTTGGGGAACTTAAGTTATATTTATAGAGGACTTTGACTGGTCTCGCGATATAGTTTCCCGATACTTAGAAATATTTCTCGTAACCTTACCCTATCGCGATGCCCTAGCAACTGTTTACCGAAGCTTATTTCCTTCCATTGCCGGTGGTAAACAGCTCCGATGGACGCAAGGGTGGTAGCGCTGGACTCCTCTTGTTAAGGCGATTCTTCTCATACCTCTTACAAAGACTTTTGAGAGCGGGAAGAAGATCGCGAAGTAAGCTGCTTTGTGTAGTCTGTTAGCATTTGAGCATATTTGCTTCTGCCGTTCAGGTATCTTGTTGGGTAAGTGTTAGTTCCTACCTTGTGCTTTTTTAAGAGCTGTTTGTTGAGCTAGAAGGGTAGGACAGAGCTGGTCGAGATTGTAACTCCCAGTTCGTAGCTCTGAGATTTGCGTCCCTGAGTTAACGTTGTTGTTTGGTTTAGCAGGTTTCAGATCTGGTTGTTCGGACTGCTTGTTGTGGTAATTATAGCTCAGAATTAAGGTATGGATGTGAGCTTGTTTTATAGTGTTGGATCTGGCATGGATATTATGCGTGTTGTTGTGTATGCTTATGTGCTGTCTTTTCTTGCTCTGTTGTGTTGTTTGTTGCAAGCTGTTACATTGCATACACGCATTATTCATGTTGAGCCTAGATCTTGTTAGCCTTGCCTTGTTGTATTGATCCGTGTGTACCAGGATGCCTGTTTTAGAGGCCGAGCGGGTAACTCCCATGTCTCTCATCTCCCTTGTTGCAAGCTGTTACATTGCATACACGCATTATTCATGTTGAGCCTAGATCTTGTTAGCCTTGCCTTGTTGTATTGATCCGTGTGTACCAGGATGCCTGTTTTAGAGGCCGAGCGGGTAACTCCCATGTCTCTCATCTCCCTGCTGGGATCTGTTAGCCACTATGAGCGGAGTGGGTAGCTCCCACATCTCATGAGTTGGGCAACAGCAGGTTGAACTGTGTTCTGCATCTGGTACTATGTGTTGAGGCGAGTGGGTAGCTCTCATATACTCACACACCCCGTGTCCACTATCTTACAGTTGATTGGATTCTGTTGTTGAGTAGTTCTTGAGATCCTTTGGCTCCCTGCCTTAGGTTGTAGCATTGTTCTCATGCATAGCATTCGCATTTTATCTATTGCTATTTAACTGCTATTTTTCAGTTTATCTCCGTACTGGGGTTTGACCCCATGTGTGAGACCTGTGTTTTCACAATCAGGTGTTGGTCGGGTTTGGACCAGCTGTTGGTCGATGTGCTTGGCGTAGACATCGATTTTGCCTAAGTGTTGGAATCAGTAGCAGTAGCCGTTGAGTGATCGCGTCAGTTGTTGATATTTCAGACGTTGCGTGTTGGTAGGAAGCAGCAACAGTGCTGATGTGAATTTCAGTCGTTGGTGTATTAGCGCGTATCCAGCTGTTGCGAGTGATCAACTGTTGGTATGTTAGTTGCGATGATCAGCAGAGAGCGCTAAGGGACTTTGAAGCCACGACGTTTTGTGAGCAGAAACCAGCTGTTGGTTTCGTTAGCGTGTTTTGTAGCGGGTAGCGAAACTACGTCGTTTAGATAAGTTGGAACGACAGTGTTTTGAGTGGAGCGCTTTGTATCAGCTGTTGGATTGGGATAGACATCAGCTGTTGAGAGATCTCATGCGTTGCGACTGTTGGTTTATGAATCAGCTGTTGGTAGCAAGGTGAAGTGTTCCTCTACGACATCTTTTGGTTAAGTTGGTGCGACGCCGTTTAGTCTTTGAGTTGTTTGAAAGATTCAACTGCTGGTTAATATATTAGCGAAGGGCAAAAGCTGATGCGAGATCTCAGCTGCTGGTTGGGAATATTAGTTGTGAGAACTGATTTTGTCGGTGGATCTGTTCATGTTTCTATCTGCTGATTGAGTAGTGTATTTAAGAGAAGACTTGTTCTTCGATTGTTTAACAGATCCCATACTTAGAAATATTTCCTGATAGAAAATCTTGTCGCGTACCCTAGTTACTGTTCACAGTAACCTTATCCGTCCTAATTTCCGGTGGTAGACAACTCCGACGAGAGTGAGAGTGGTAGCACTGGACTCCTCTCGCTAAGGCGCTTCGTTCTATACCTCTTTAGAAAGCTTTGGAAGAGATGGAAGAAGATCGCAGGATCGCTAAGACACCTCCCTTGTGTAGTTTGCTGGCATAAGAGTTCCCTGCCGTGCCAGTAATTTCGTTGGGGTAAGTAAATATGCTACCTTTAAGCTTTGTTAGAGCTTTTCGTTGAGTTAGGAAGGTAGATGAACACTGGTGGAGTTGTAGCTCCCAGCTGCTGTTATTTTACGTTTCGGCTTTTGAGCAGTGGGTTGTGTTGATATAGCAGGTGACAGATCTGTGTTGCTCGGACTTTATTGTAGCAGCTGTGTGTGGCAATTATAGCTCAGAAGCTTTGGGGTAAGTAAAGATGCTACCTTTAAGCTTTGTTAGAGCTTTCCGTTGAGTTAGGAAGGTAGATGAACACTGGTGGAGTTGTAGCTCCCAGCTGCTGTTAGTTTTACGTTTCGGCTTTTGAGCAGTGGGTTGTGTTGATATAGCAGGTGACAGATCTGTGTTGCTCGGACTTTATTGTAGCAGCTGTGTGTGGCAATTATAGCTCAGAAGCTGGTGAGGTGCGGATGTTGAGCTTGTATTATGGCTTGAATTGGCATGGATTTTTATGTTTGATTGTTGTGTGTGCATTTCTTGTTGTTTTATATGCTGTTGAGCTGTTGCATTGTATACGCATGATCATTTCCATTTCAGCTGTTGTAGCCGTGCTTTGTTGTTGCTCTGTTTTCTTACCAGGATGCGAGGGCGAGCGGCAATACCGCACTCTCATCTCCCTGCTGGTCTGTTTGCCTGTTAGAGTAGATGCCCAACTAGCCAACTTGTGGCGTGTGGGTTTTATAGACTCTTGTACAAACAATCTTTATATATGATATTCGCATTTTCTTATATGGAATTCTTTACTTTCATTATGTGTGTAATGATTTACAATTGCGTTGAGTAAAGACCTAGAATGCACTTAAGCGTATGTTAGATGTGATAGTGGGTATGACGGCTATCATTAAACACATCTAATAGTCGCTGTGTATTCTGAACAAGTTCCTAGTCGATTGGGCCGTCAAAATGAGGATAAGGCCGCCCGAGTTCGAGACTAGTATCTGCGATGCGAAGTACCATGTTTCATTGGTAGGGAACATTGTGATGTTCTGAGCATGCAGATAGATAGTGACCTGGTGATCTATCGAACTACCCTCCTTCGGACTTTCCAAGTGGTTACCATTTGTCGAGTGGATAATTCCAAGGTCTTGGTTGTACTGATTAGTCCTCACGACTCGAAACGTCATTGAGACTCTACATGATAGGCGTCTCACTTTGACTCGTTTGCCGACTCACTTGGGGTCACCAGGCGTCGGGATTGGGTGAGACCCCAATGCATATAGGAGTCGATGCATCGTTGTCGAGGATTCACC
>KQ999894.1:48798-59892 GCA_001598015.1 Dorcoceras hygrometricum | reverse complement strand
ATTCACGTCTGCATTTTGGAGGAGTATACATGCCTCTTTGGGAACTAGATTGGCGTTCAGCATGGTGTCATCCGCAGACAGATGGGAATTTGGAGAGAGTCATCCAGATTCTGGAGGATTTACTGAGAGCCTGTGGGATTGATTTCTAGGGTACGTGGGACTCGAGGTTGCCGCTGGTAGAGATCACATACAACAACGCTTTCAGGCATCGATTGGGATGGCTCAGTATGAGGCGTTGTACGGGAGGAGATGCAGATCTCCCATGCACTGCGACGAGGTTGGAGAGAGAATGCTGACTGGGTCGGAGTTAGTACAGCAGACAACGGATATTGTGACGAGGATTCGGGATCTGATGAGGACAGCCCAGAGTCATCAGAAGAGTTATGCCGATCAGAGACGACGAGATCTGGAGCTAGCTGTTGGGGACCATGTGTTTGTGAGGATCTTGCCCATGAAGCGCGTGATGTGCTTTGGCCGGAGGGGAAAGCTCAGCCCGAGGTTTATTGGGCCATTCGAGATTTTGAAGAGGGTTGGTACTCTGGCGTATCGAGTCGCGTTACCAACCAGCTTGTTAGCGGTTCATAATGTTTTCCACATCTCGATGCTGCGGAAGTCTATTCCAAACCCGTCATACGTTTTGGATTTTGAGTCGCTCCAGTTAGAGCAAGACTTATCATTTGAGGAGCGACCAGTACAGATTTTAGCTCGAGAGGAGCGCAGGTTGACAGCACGGAGTATTCCGATGGTCAAGGTCCGGTGGCAGAATCACTCGGAGGATGAAGCTACCTGGGAGACTGAGGCCGATATGTGGACGCGCTACCTGGAGTTATTTGGTATGTACTTAATTTCGGAGACGAAGTTCCTATAAGGGGGGAGAGTTGTAACGCCTAGAAATTCCTGAATACGTAGAAATGAGTGTATGACTAGGGGAAAATAATTTTAGATGATTACATTCCATTTTATGTGATTTGTTTATGATTTTATGTTGCATGGTATATATGTCACGTTTTCAACCTGTTTGAGTTACAGACGCGCGGTCGAGACAAGGCGACCGAGATGAAAATACTTTGAGATTTTTATGTTCTTAGATTTTTAAGAATAAATTTATTATTTTTTTAGCAACAATTTCTGAAAATTGGGGTTTTTATGATTATTTTGGAGAGGAGACTGTTTTTCGCATATACGGGCTGTTTTAATGGATTTTAAGGTGTTTTAAAATTTTAGGGGACATTAATTACGAAAATTTGATATTTTAAAGCCAAGATTAAGTTTTAATAAAAATGTTAATCTAGGGGAGGGGCAAGCTTGTCAAAAACCATTTTCTTTTTCTTAATTAACTACTAGGGGTCATTTGTGTCACACCCCATTATTCCAAAACACAATATTATTCAATACCTAGCCTCCTCCATCTCTTGTAGCCGTCCCCTCCTTCCTCAAGAACAACCCCATCGAAATTTGCAAAACTTTGGTGATTCAAAGGCGGTCGTGCCCCGATCTCGCGTCCCACACGTCGGTAACACGCAGATCTCTATTCACTCCAAGCCAGGCATGTGATATCGATTTCTTTTCTCACCATTTACACCATAATAAACTGTTTGTAATGTTTGATGCATGGTTTAATTGTGTTTTTTTTAGATCTAGGCACAATTGTTCTAGATCCATGCATGACTCATGAAGTTCCACCATGTTTTTAATTGTTTCATGCATTGCTTAGGCTAAGTGCCTGCTCATGGGGTTGTGGATCGAGTCCAGGCTGTTCAAGGTGACCCTAGGGAGGTCTAGTAGCGGTCCAAGGTGGAGGGTTCATGGCTGAACCATCGGCTGGTTCAGAACAATGCATGCTGCGTGTTTGTGCGTGGTGCAGCTCGCCCTATTCTTGTGGTTCGTTCGCCATGGTGTGGCCGTGACATAGGCTGGGGCTGGTTAGAGAGGGTGCGGCTGGACCTGGGGGTTGTCCAGCCGGTTGGGCTCCGGCCAGGGGTGGCCGGAGCAGGTTGCTTGATGGAACTTTGCTGCTGCTGTCCGTGGTGCATGGAGTTGTGTGTGCGTGTGTTTTGTGTGTAGGGTTTGTTGGCTTGGACCGGTTCGCTCCAATTGAACCGGTAGGTTCGGCTGGATCGGGGTCGGTTAACTGAGTCTCGAGTCAAAATATTTTAAAGTTGTTCCGAGTTATTTTAATGTCGGACCGATTTTTTTAATTTTAAGTCTAAGGTCCAATTTTAATGTTTTTGGTCAAATCTTTAATTAATTTGGACCTTATCCCATATTTTAAGTTTTTAAAAATCAAAATCGGAGTATTTGGGTATTTAATTAAGTCAAAATTGACTATGATAGTTTAATTGGTAAAAATTCATTATGTGAGTTTTATTTAGTCAAACTTGACCCTTAGTTTATTTTAAAGTCAAAATTGATCAAATTATTTTAAAGTCAAAATTTGTCAAGTTAATTTAAGTCAAAATTGATTTTGAAATTAGTCAAAATTGACCTTAATATTTTAAAGTCAAAATTGGATTTTAAGTGAAAATTGGTCATGCGATTTTGAATTAAGCAAAAAATTGGAATGTGTTAGAAATTTTAAGGGAGATTGTAATAACTCTTGGGCTAAGTCAATTGCAATGTTAAGTCTAGAAGTAGTGGGCCAGACTCCTGAACCAGTCCTTGACCGAAGTAGAAAATGTAGGAGCTCGTGAATGTATATTTAATTATTTATGTGGTATCCTATGTGCGTAAATGTTTTAAAGCAAAGAATTAAATATACATTGACGGGATAAGCTTTTGAAATTGCATGTTTTATGAAATGCACGCATCACGAATATTTTATGAAAGGTTATGGGCATGTTTTAAAAGAAAAATCGAGGGATTGAACTGATTTGTAGCAAGTTTACGATGAGGGGATGCGGGATACCGGGCCAGTTGAACTTCTGTTAATGTATTACGAGCTTATGGATCCATGTGTTTACGGCATGGTGAAGTGGCAAGCATAGAGGTGTGAGGGATCCCGAGGTAAGGTCGGGTGAACCGCACCGCCACGTACGTTGCTTTTCAGATTGATCAATCGAACATGGTCCACACTTCATGATACGACTCATATGTTTTTATGTTATGTTATGTCATGCCTTATGTATGTTATATGCTATGAAATTTACGATCAAGGATTTTAGGATCATTCATGCATTCATATTTTAATGTTATTTTATTATAATTACGTGTCTTGTTATTTTAAGTATAGAGCATGCTGAGCCTCTAGGCTCACTAGGTTTAAATGGTGCAGGTGATGACCCTACAGAGTATGTCCCGAGTGGCGGTGAGGACCTCTGAGCGCCCGCTACAGCAGTACCTTGTGACCGCACCGATGTTTGATTTGATACGCTTTTCAAATGTTGTATTAAATTGTTTAATTTCAGTACTTTTACGCAGTCTGATTTTTCACAATATGGATGATTTAACGATTTGAGATATTCATTTGATTTATGTTTTGAAGTGATGGGTTAGAAATGTTTTAAAAGGGAACGAGCCACACTTTAAGTTTATGTATTCCGCAAATGTTTAAAAAAAATTTCTAGAGCATGGTTCGTTTCAATGGTAAGTCCGAAAATGTGATTTCGGAGTCACAAATGCAATGTCCCACGGCTAGTTTTATCCCTGAACCATTGAGGATCACGCACGTGTACTGGTTTCCCAATTCCCGTAAGAATATGGTACTCAATGTATTGAGTATAGTAGGAGGAAGGTTGGGAGTATGACTTCCTAAAAGTAGCTAAGGGAGTAGGACTTCCATATTTAGCTAATGAGAGTAAACCTGTCATATATGGATTTAGTGATCGGAAAATTTGATTTTGCATCATAATGATCAGTTTTGTAAACTGAGCACATCGGTGATTATGATTAGACCAAAATCGAGGGAGTCGAAACAAAGTGTTGAGTTAAGCGTGCAAGGGTGAGAACAGTACTGGGATGGGTGACCTCCTGGGAAGTTCTCATACGTCAAGCTGCTGACGTTGCGCCGCTTGATCTGGTTGGCCATGTGGGCTGTAAAAGTGTGATGCCAGATCTTAACGGGTAATACTATTCCTGCTGGGGATAGGCTGATCTCTAAGGGAATTGAGACAGCACCAGCAGTTAGACACGCACATCCCCTGACTCATGGGCCTAACAGCCCAACCCTAACGCACATAATAGGTGCACTCTGCACTACCACAGTTCACAGTTTGACTTGAACCGAATGTTCACTGTTTGAGTTGAACCGAATGTTCACTGTTCGAGTTGAACCGAATGTTCATTGTTTGAGTTGAACCGAATGTTCTACTGTTTTGTTCAAATAAAACTCTATCCCACAATCTATAATTTTGGCAATGAGGAGACACTTTAAAAAGTGTAAAAGTAAAAAACACCAAAAGCTATTCAGCAAACTCCTCCCCTTTCCCTTCCTCCCTCGCCGTCGGAATTTGTTCCGACCATCTCGGCGAGGAGATTCGGTCCATGAAATTTTCGTCGGTTTTCTAGTGCAAACCGACGAAGGAGTTGAGATTCTGGTCGTGGACCGGATTAGGCGTTGATCCAGTCATTCAACCGTTGAAGTGCTAATTCCCTCATGGAATAGGTCGGAGCCACGGCGCCTAGACACCATCAAGGTACCTTCTGAACATTCCATGAATGTTTTTATTATTGTATAGGTGTATTGACCGTTCCCGGGCTCAAATTTATAAATTCTTCCGCTGCGCCCCGGGAGAGCGGGATCCGGATCCGCCGCTGCGCCAACAATAATAGCAGATTTTGTGTTAATCAAAATTCATATTCTGGTCTATAAAAACAGATCTAACACTCAACATGAATACTTATGCTCAATCTCATGATATAAAAATATTTCCACATAATCATTACATATAAGCAGACAATAGCATGTAGCATTCAAGAACATAAAAGATATTTCAAACTCTATAAAATGTGTAAGTACACGTTCAATCCGTACTCATACCATTTGACCAAATACCTCAATACAACATAGGCGTAAAAATAGAATGCAAACACTGACGACAACTGGAGGTAGCGGTTGATGGTGAAACCGACGATGTTGAAGACGGCGGTGGCGACGACGCTCCAGTGACTGGAAAAATTCCAAAAAGTCATCAAAATATCTGGAATTCTTTGAAATAGCCTAGGAACATCGTACAAACCAAACAAACATGCAAAATAGGCTTCAAAACTCAAAAAACGATGAAGACCAATAGGATTTTGCCAAAAATTGGCCGAAAACTAAAATGCTCATAACTTACTCAAATGAACACCAAAATTAACGATTGTTGTATCAAAATGAAGCCAATGATAAGAGATACAACTTACAACAAACAAAGACGGTGAAAGCCCATGATGAAAAACCATGCGCCTTCCTTGTTGTTGATCTCTGTCCTCCGGCAACCTCAGGATGTGAGACCAATCGGGATATTATAGGCTTGAAGATAGGAGTACAACTGTACTAACTATGCTCAAATCGGAGTAGCCAATCTCCGGCAATCGTGAATAACGTTTTTTAGGGTAAATTTGGGGGTGTCTCATGAGTTCTCACACAACTCACATAAGCTCTCACACAGCTTTAGACACCAAACCCTCAAGCTGCGTGTATTTTAAAAAGTTTTGAAAATAACCAGCACGTAACACTGGAACCGGATCGCGCATGAACTCTACCAGCAGCTCAGCGAGCTGGTTCTGAACATATGAAATCTGGTTGATTTAAATCTTGAGCTGAAATAACTTAGTGTTCTTGAAATGTTTGTGCGTCGAGATACAGATTGAGTCCTGAGATAAATTATACGGAAACAACTCAAACTGAACTTTGAAAATCAAAAGCTTATTAATGGTTTTAAACATATGTAGTTTCGAAATATGCTGTGCATGAATATTAAATGCAGAAAACTTGTAAAGGAATACGCTGAAATTTGTTTATGTAAGTTCGGAGCTGAATCTCCTACGTCTCCCCTTATTCCGCAACAGGAAGGATCCACTAGAAGACTTTGATTACAGCGGCTCCCGCTGCAACCTGATCCGATAGCCCTCAACTGCAAGAACTCCTAGCACCTATGCACACCAGCCCGCAAGTGGTGTGTCTAACAATCACTTCTTTAACACCTCAGTGAAAAGGCTCCGTAGACTTGTTTAACATCTCTGTCCAAAGAATACAAGGAGAGTTTTTGTTTGATTCACTCAATTTCTGTTTCTCTCAACTCTCAAATATATATGATTGAATCGTGTGTGATATTATAGTGTACGCTCATTCCTCGAATATAAAATCTGACAGACTAGGAAGTGCTCCTGTCTGAGCTGGTTCCACAATGTCTTCCCAGAGCTTGTGTTGTCGACTTGATATATCTTCGAAGATTTCCATCGGGCATTAGCTCACACCTAAGCACTGAACCAGCTTGCACACCAGCTGCCACTTAGTGTGCAAACTTGCGACTAGAACTGCTTCGTGTTGAGCATTCCTCTGTTTTTCATTCTGCACTTTCACAACACTCTCTCCGTCTCGCGCTATTTCTTTCTGTTGTTTCACTCAAGTGCACATCCTCTTCTTGTGCTCTGCTCTTGTTATATATATACACTCTGTGCGGATTTGTCCGTTGGCCACAAAGTTGTAGCCGTTGAAAATTCTTCTGACACTGTTGTACTTTTCGTCCTTTGCCTGTTAATGCGTTGCAGGCTTTTCCTCACTTTAAGCATGTGATCACTGTACTTGATATGAAAACACAATCAAATCGATTTGAATTCTTAAAAGCAATCATCGTATAGTCTTGTATTCAAATCACTTTTGTTAGGATAAATTTCAGAAGTTTTGGTGATGAAAAATGAACAAGAAATGGATCGTAAAAGAAATCATTCAAACCAAAGTGACAAGATCTGGATGAGACTTACCATGTTGGATGAAGAAATCTGATCGGAGCGAAGTCAAGCTAGTCGAGGAAAGACAAGCTCAGAGTGTTCTGGTTAAAGTCAAACCACCCCAGAACCTTAGTATAGACCAACTGAACGGTGGAAATTGCAGAAACCAGCTCAGGATACTGAATCAGCTGGATGATAAGACACTGCATGGGCCATCTCAGTATTCAAAAACCACAACGGGTAAACCAGCTTGGCACAGGAAAATGAAAAATCAGCTGAGTGTAGAACGGCATAAGCAATTTGAATTTCGAAATGTATGAAGCTAAGTACAGTATGAAACTAATTAGTTGACATCACTGCTACAATTTGTAGCCGTTGGAACTACTTCAAGCTAAACCAGATATGCAGGGACATGACACAGACTGAAGACGGCGCAGACTTGCCAAAAAGGGCAATGCATTTAATGAAGCTGTACCATCATCGTACAAGCATTTAAGGCATCGCAGAAATTTAAATTTGGATGTATACAACATGTGTCAGGCCTCGTGCTCACAACAGAGGAAAATCATACAAACACAAGCGGAAGCTACTAAAAAGCGGGTAAAATTTTTGCTTTTGGCCTGACGGTTTAAAACATATAATTTAAAATACGACAATACTCAAAATAGATATCCCAGTCTAACAAAAGCACCAACAAAGGCTACAAGCCCATGACAATGGTACAACAAAAACATGTATCAGATACCTGGTAACAACCACAATCGAATATCACAAGGTACAACAAAAGCACAGGGCATCCCCTTGCTAACAGTACTGATACATAAATATATGTATACGCTACTGGGATACTCTAACCACCTCCTGGGACATCTCTAGCTGGGTCAGCACCACGACCAGCTGAATAACCTGGGAAACCTGAACAACACAACAGGCAAGGAAAACAACCAAGCCCCAGAGGGACATGGGGTCAAACCCCAGTACGGAGAGCAACTATAAAACAACAGTAAACAGCAAGAATAAAATGCAGATGCTACGCATGAGACCAGGAACAACAACCGGAGGCTACAACCAAGTAAGGGAGCCAAAGAAACTCAATGCATAGCTCAACGGAATCTACAACAACAGTGGCCACGGGGTGTGTTCAAAGTGTGGTAATGAGCCACTCGCCTTGAGACCACACCCGAATACCAGATGCATCAAACAACTCAACCTTCCGTTGCCTCGCCCATGAACTGTGGTAGTTATCCACTCGGCGCATGGTGTCTAACAAACCCAGTTGGGAGATGAGAGTGCGGTATCGCCGCTCGCCCTGATAGGGGTCGAAACCCCAGTACGGAGAGCAACTATAAAACAACAGTAAACAGCAAGAATAAAATGCAGATGCTACGCATGAGACCAGGAACAACAACCGGAGGCTACAACCAAGTAAGGGAGCCAAAGAAACTCAATGCACAGCTCAACGGAATCTACAACAACAGTGGCCACGGGTGTGTTCAAAGTGTGGTAATGAGCCACTCGCCTTGAGACCACACCCGAATACCAGATGCATCAAACAACTCAACCTGTCGTTGCCTTGCCCATGAACTGTGGTAGTTAACCACTCGGTGCATGGTGTCTAACAAACCCAGTAGGGAGATGAGAGTGCGGTATCGCCGCTCGCCCTCGCATCCTGGTAAGAAAACAGAGAAACAACAACGAAACAATGGCTGCAATAGATGGAACAGAATGGCATGTGTGTATGCAACAGCTGATGCAACTAGCATATAACAAATTCAACACAACAATATACAAACAGCAATCATATACGCCAATCCAACATAGCCATCTCACAAATTATCCAAGCCATAACCTCGCTGTAATACAAGCTCCAAATCCGTAACTGATTCGTGCAAAAATTACCACAATTCAAGCCTCGAGAGATCTGAATCCAACCTGCTAAACACATGTAAGATCTCAGGCAAACTTCAACAAAACTCACGCCCAACAATAAAACTCACGGCTGGAATCTATATAATTAAACCCAGCGATCAATTCTAACCCATACAACTTAATAGTAAGCTCAATTCAAGGCTAGGAACAAGATTTCAACAACTAAAACTAACGGCTACCTGAACAACAAAATACATGCACGAAAACAGCAACTTTGTGCTTTTGCTCCAGCCAACAACAACCTCCAAAATCAGTATGGAATGAAAGATCTTGACGAGAGGAGTCCAACGCTACCTCAAACGTGACAAACGATGGCCGGAATCAACGGGAATTCGTCGGAGAAGCTCATGGTGAACAGTAACCGAGGGTTAGATTCGAAGAACAAAAGTTGGGAGAAAATTTGCTAAGTATGGGATCTGTTGTAATAAATGAAGGCCAAAGCTTCCAATTTATACACACGATAAGTCTGAATAAAACGTTCACCGACACAATCAGTCGACGCTAAATATATAGCCAAAATCAGCAGCTGGATAAACCAACAGCTGGTCACTAAAAACTGCCAACAGCTGAACGACCCAACGACTGATCAAACATAGCGCGAAATCTTGCGACAGCTGATGCCTAACGAAAACCAACAGCTGGTTAAAGAGCTCTACCCCAAAACGACGTCGCTCCAAAACCACGGTGAAGTCTGAAACGTTAAACACAAACGCTGGTGAAATCTGAAATACAAAGCGTTAAAAGCTGCTCGCTAAAATCTGATCTCTCGAATGCTAAACTCGAAAAACATATCTCTCCCTCAAGCGTTCACCAAACGACGCCGTAGCAACTTATCTAAACGACATCGTTTCTCCCCCAACACAAAAACACGCGGGAAGATCTCACAATCAGATCCTAGCGCTAACGCAATACCAGATCTCTCCTAAACGACGACGTACAAGCGTCTACGATAAAAACGTGCCACGCAAAATTCTATACACAAGCGCAGCATAAAACGTCCAGATTTCATGAAAAACAGATTTCACCGACAATACAGATTTCTCGCAAAACCAGATTTCAAACTAGAAAATTCCAAAATTTCCAGAATTGCTCTAATTGTGATTTCTGACCCGAAAATGCAAACGAAACCTTCAAATTGAATTCCGAACACCCAGAATTCCTCAAAATCGATTAATCCAACAATTAATCTGTATTACAATTTCAGGTCTCACATTTCTCCCCTACTAAGATTTCGTCCCCAAAATCAAACAACAATTCTGAATTACAACACCGAAATTTGCCTAACACATGGCCGAGAGTTCAAGATAACTGAGCAAGCAAATAAGAACAACTAGGAAAGAAATACAACCAACAACTACAACTACTGGGAATATAGTACAACAGCTACTCAAACAGATGCGGCCACTCGCGTTGCATCTTTTATTCCAGCTACCAAGTAGCTTCTTCCCTGCCATGCTTGCTCCATTGCACCATTACCAACGGAATGGTCTAAGTTCCTCAATTGTTCTCTTTTCTGCATAAGATCTGCAAGGGATATTCCTGATAACTCAACGTCTGATCTAGCTCTACCTCGTCAGTTCTAAGCACATGAGACGGATCTGGCTCATACTTCCTCAACATGGAAACATGGAAGACATCATGCAGAGAAGATAATTCTGGAGGCAACAACAGCCGATACGCTAATGGGCCAATCCTCTCAATGATCTCATACGGTCCGACTTAACGAGGGGCTAACTTTCCCTAGTGTCTTCCTCAACATGGAAACATGGAAGACATCATGCAGAGAAGATAATTCTGGAGGCAACAACAGCCGATACGCTAATGGGCCAATCCTCTCAATGATCTCATACGGTCCGACTTAACGAGGGGCTAACTTTCCCTAGTGTCCAAAGCGCATAACACTGTGAAATGGAGAAACTTTGAGAAATACCTGATCACCAACCTGAAACTCTAGAGGTCGACGCCTCTTATACGCATAACTGGCTTGGCGATCCTGGGCAGCTTTCATCCGCTGTCGAATTAGATCAACATGATCCTTCATTTGCTGCTCAAAGTCTGGGGCAGATAGCTGCTTCTCCCCCACTTCTTCCAAACATACTGGAGATCTGCACTTCCTGCCGTACAAAGCCTCAAAAGGCGCCATGCCAATCGTCACCTGATAGCTGTTATTATAGGAAAACTCCACTAAAGACAACGCGTCATGGCAGCTACCTCCGAAATCCAACACAACAGCTCGTAACATATCCTCCAACGTCTGGATAGTTCGCTCAGATTGGCCATCTGTCTGGGGGTGAT
>KQ999894.1:22378-33536 GCA_001598015.1 Dorcoceras hygrometricum | reverse complement strand
AACTCTTCTTCACACACTCTGTAGACTTGAGTTCAGATTGAAAATTATAGACAGAGAGTGTCTGAGTGCTAGAATATCACAACCAGTAGAGTACTGGAATTGTTGTAATACGAACCAGATCGCTGGTCTGTGTGTCATTGGTTGCTAGGAGTTCTCTTGACTGCGAGTCACGAGAGTGGGTTTGTACAAGGGTTGTATAAATCAAAGCCTTCTAGTGTAAAGCTTCCCACTGAGGAAGAAGGGGAGACGTAGGAGAAATTGCTCCGAATTTTAAGAAACAAATATCTCGTCTCTACTACTATTACTTTCACGCACTTGATTAAATTGTTCAGCTGCTTGAATCGTGTTTATTCTGCATAAAATCATTTTATTATACGAGACAACAGTAATCACTGAGAAGCTTCCCAGTTGGTAACTCGGCTGGAAGTTGGCCTTGAGCTGTAAAATTTTTGAAACAAATTTTCAAATCAAAATTAGATATAGGAGTTCATTCACCCCCCTGAACTCCCAAGTTCACTTTTCGATCCTAACATGTGGTATCAGAGCAGGTTTCTCAGTACCTGAAAAATTTATTCATATATTCAATCATGTCGATTTCTCATAATAAAATAACTATGTTTTCTAAGGAGGAATACGATGTCTGGAAGATCCGAATGCAGGCGCACCTAGCAGCACAAGATGACGACATGTGGTTCATAATCACCAACAATGCAAATACTGAAAGTAAACACTGCTATTGCTATAGCTGATGGTGCACCTCAATGGATTGAGAAACCTAGACAGGAGTGGAGCTCTGAAGACAGGAAGAAAGAAAATATGGATAATGTCTCCAAGGACATATTATACAAGACGCTAGATAATAACATGTTTAGCAAAATCCATTCATGCACTACCGCAAAAGAAATCTGGGAAAAGCTAATCCAGATTTGTGAAGGCAATGAGGAAACAAAAGAAAACAAGCTGACTGTGGCCTTACAAAAATTTGAACAAATTAAGATGAAGCCTGAAGAGACCACGGCCGAATTTGATGAAAGATTTAGCTCTCTGGTGATTGAGCTGGCCAGACTGAACAAGACATACAAAAACAGAGAGCTGGCCCTAAAGGTGATGAGAGCGCTTCCAAAGGAGAGGGATGTGAAGACTATGGCCATGAGAGAGTCGAAAGACTTAAACAAGATGGAGCCGCATGACTTGTTTGCCAACTTGAAGGTATACGAGTTCGAAGAGTAGAAGCTGAGCCATCTACATCTCAACCAACCAGAGCTCTAGCTGCCACAATTCTAGATCAGAGTCCATGCTCCAATAGTAGCAGATCAGCAGACGAAATGATCAAGGATGCAATGGCTCTACTTATAAGAAAATTTGGAAAATCCATGCAGAAGCAGAATACTCAACCCTTCTCTTTTAATTCTCACAAGAAATATTTCAATACTCCTTCTGACGATAAATGTTATAACTGTGGCAGGACTGGTCACTTCATGGCTGATTGCAGTAAGCCAAGAAGAGATGAAAAGAAGCAACCAGACCGTAGCAACAACAAAAACAAGAAGGAGAAATAGAAAAGGGAGGACTGAGAAAGCTATGGTAGCTGAAGAAACAAAAGTGCATGGGCTGACTCCGATTCAGAGGAATCAAGCTCTGAAGCCTTCTCATCAAGTGATAGCGAGGATGAAGTATAGTGTCTCATGGCAGATGACACTGAGGAGGTATTTGATTTTTCAAATCCTGAATTCACACGGGAGGACCTTGTTTCTGCACTAAATGAAATGGTCCTTTGAATACAAAAAGATTTCTCAATCATTTAAAGAATTTAATGCTGAAGAAGAGAGCTGTGCAACAAGTTCTGGGCTAGCTGTCTCAAGTGCTATGCAAGCTGCTCTAAGTAAGCTTGAAACCAAGAATGCTGAATTAAGAAGCAGGTCAGTGGAGATGCTCTACGAGAATCAACGGCTAGCTGATATGATAAGCTCCTGGACCAAGTCTTCGGTTTCACTACAAAAACTGCAAGGTGCTATAAAGCCATATGGTGATAAAACCGGATTGGGCTACAATAGCAATGAAGGCAGTATCACAGAAACCAGTAGCCTGAAAGACAAAGTTTAAAACAATGAACTTTGTAAAATCTAGCCGGGAACAATTTTCTAAGACAAAATCTGGTGAAGCTATGATGGTAGATAAGCCCTTGATCAGGCAAGGAATATTTTGCGGGCTGGGATATACTGCACCTGAGAAGCCTCGGGAAAATTGGTTAAACAAAAGAGTTGAATTAATACGGGGGATGCCCAAATTCAACAATAAGACAAAGCAGCTCTTCCAATCTTCTACGAAGGATATACAGTACAAGCCACAATATCGAAAGCCCAGATCAAAGGGGACATATGTTGCATATCATGTTCGTAACAGAACAAACAATACACACGAACCGCACAAATGCTTTGATGCACACACTGGAAAATGTTTTAAGATTATCCAAGTGTGGGTCCCGAAAGGTCTAATCAAACCTGGACCCAATTGAATCAAAAGGTACCAAATTTTCTTGATTTATGACTGCAGGAACAATAGGAATCCAGATTGGAGCATTCAAAGTGATATCTGGACAGTGGATGTGCAAGGCACATGATTGGGGATGCCAAGCTGCTCACAGATATAAAATCCTGACAACTGACCTAAGATCACTTTTGGTGACAATTCAAATGGTAACACTGTGGGTAAGGGTGAGCTTATCCATGGTAACTTTACTGTAAAAAAATGTTCTTCTTGTTGTAAATATGTGCTACAACTTGATTAGAATCAGTCAGTTGTGTTACAGTAACTACTCTGTCAAATTTCAGAAGCACACATGCACGGTTCTTAATCCGGAAGGTCTAATTGTACTAGTAGGCTATCGATCTGGAAATACCTACAAAGTGGATTGGTCAGATCAACCGTATAAAAACAAACTTTTCTAGTAGCTGATTCCTCTAAAAGTTGGTTATGGCATCAACGGATGAATCACTTGAACTTCAAAACTATTGCCAATCTGAGTAAGCTTGACCTAGTTTATGCCCTGCCCAAATTAAAATTTTCAAAGGACAAGATCTGCTCTGTATATCAGCTGTGTAAGAATATCAAATCTACTTTCAAAACTAAAGGATGTACCAAAACCTCTCGTAAGCTGGACCTTCTGCATATGGATCTCTTTGGTCCAATACCCTTAACCAGCTTAGGGGAATGAAATACACCCTTGTTGTGGTCGATGATTTCTAAAAATTTACTTGGGTGATATTTTTGAAATCAAAAGATCAAACTGCCGATCAGCTGATTAAACTTTTAAAACGCATTCAAAATGAGCAGCCTTGTAATGTCAACCGGAGTAGGAGTGATAGAGTAACATAGTATTTAAATTTTAAAATCTCGTCCTATCTGAATGATATTGGAATCAGACATGAGTTATCTGCAGCTAGAATGCCTCAGCATAACGGACTGGATGAGCGTAGAAATCACACTTTAAAAAGCACTGCTACTACCATGATTGTTGATTCTGGTATTTCAAACAAGTTTTGGGCAGAAGCAGTCAATACAGCTTGCTATACTCAAAACCAAAAACAAGAAGGAGAAAAAGGTATATCGAAAAGGGAGAACTGAAAAAGCTATGGTAGCTGAAGAAAAAAAAAGCATGGGCTGACTCCGATTCAGAGGAATCAAGCTCTGAAGCCTCCTCATCAAGTGATAGCGAGGATGAGGTACAATGTCTCATGGCAGATGACACTGAGGAAGTATTTGATTTTTCAAATCCTGAATTCACACGGGAGGACCTTGTTAATGCACTAAATGAAATGGTCTTCGAATACAAAAAGCTTTCTCAATGATTTAAAGAATTTAAAGCTGAAGAAGAGAGTTGTGCAACAAGTTCTGGGCTATCTGGCTCAAGTGCTATGCAAGCTGCTCTAAGTAAGCTTGAAACCAAGAATGCTGAATTAAGAAGCAGGTCAGTGGAGATGCTCTACGAGAATCAACGGCTAGCTGATATGATAAGCTCCTGGACCAAGTCTTCGGTTTCACTACAAAAACTGCAAGGTGCTATAAAGCCATATGGTGATAAAACCGGATTGGGCTACAATAGCAATGAAGGCAGTATCACAGAAACCAGTAGCCTGAAAGACAAAGTTTAAAACAATGAACTTTGTAAAATCTAGCCGGGAACAATTTTCTAAGACAAAATCTGGTGAAGCTATGATGGTAGATAAGCCCTTGATCAGGCAAGGAATATTTTGCGGGCTGGGATATACTGCACCTGAGAAGCCTCGGGAAAATTGGTTAAACAAAAGAGTTGAATTAATACGGGGGATGCCCAAATTCAACAATAAGACAAAGCAGCTCTTCCAATCTTCTACGAAGGATATACAGTACAAGCCACAATATCGAAAGCCCAGATCAAAGGGGACATATGTTGCATATCATGTTCGTAACAGAACAAACAATACACACGAACCGCACAAATGCTTTGATGCACACACTGGAAAATGTTTTAAGATTATCCAAGTGTGGGTCCCGAAAGGTCTAATCAAACCTGGACCCAATTGAATCAAAAGGTACCAAATTTCTTGATTTATGACTGCAGGAACAATAGGAATCCAGATTGGAGCATTCAAAGTGATATCTGGACAGTGGATGTGCAAGGCACATGATTGGGGATGCCAAGCTGCTCACAGATATAAAATCCTGCAACTGACCTAGATCACTTTTGGTGACAATTCAAATGGTAACACTGTGGGTAAGGGTGAGCTTATCCATGGTAACTTTACTGTAAAAAAATGTTCTTCTTGTTGTAAATATGTGCTACAACTTGATTAGAATCAGTCAGTTGTGTTACAGTAACTACTCTGTCAAATTTCAGAAGCACACATGCACGGTTCTTAATCCGGAAGGTCTAATTGTACTAGTAGGCTATCGATCTGGAAATACCTACAAAGTGGATTGGTCAGATCAACCGTATAAAAACAAACTTTTCTAGTAGCTGATTCCTCTAAAAGTTGGTTATGGCATCAACGGATGAATCACTTGAACTTCAAAACTATTGCCAATCTGAGTAAGCTTGACCTAGTTTATGCCCTGCCCAAATTAAAATTTTCAAAGGACAAGATCTGCTCTGTATATCAGCTGTGTAAGAATATCAAATCTACTTTCAAAACTAAAGGATGTACCAAAACCTCTCGTAAGCTGGACCTTCTGCATATGGATCTCTTTGGTCCAATACCCTTCTTGTAATGTCAACCGGATTAGGAGTGATAGAGTAACATAGTATTTAAATTTTAAAATCTCGTCCTATCTGAATGATATTGGAATCAGACATGAGTTATCTGCAGCTAGAATGCCTCAGCATAACGGACTGGATGAGCGTAGAAATTGCACTTTAAAAGACACTGCTACTACCATGATTGTTGATTCTGGTATTTCAAACAATTTTTGGGCAGAAGCAGTCAATATAGCTTGCTATACTCAAAACAGAAAGATGATAAACAAGCGATATGGGGTCACCCCTTATGAGATGTGGAATGGAAAGAAACCTTATATCTCGTACTTCAGGGTGTTTGGATGCAATTGTTTCATCCACATAAATGGTAAAATGTACTTACGAGCCTTCGATGTAAGATCTGATGCAGGTATCTTTTTGGGATACTCAGCTGTTAGCAGAGCATATAGAGTGTTCAACAACAGAATGCTAACAGTGGAATAATCAGTTCATGTAGTGTTCTATGAAACCAGCTTTCGATCACCATCATCATCAAAGTTACATGATCTATGCACTCGTCTGGAATCCACACATCTGGGTGAATCAAGCGACGACGAGGAACAACCTAGACAGCAAGCTAATGACCAGCACTCTTTGGACAAATCAGTTACCAATGCTGATATTTCAGCTGTTGAGCAAGCTGGTCCAGATCATGAACCAGCTGGTGGAGAACATACCGGTGCTGACATAAACACCACAACGAGTGGTACGTCAAATAATTCTATTCCAGAAGAACCAGCAAGGACACAGGGGGAACAGCTCGAACCACCTACCTCATACAGACCAGGTCTTCGGTGGAATAAAAAACATCCACCTAAGCTGGTTATCGGTAATCCTACTACACCTCTTCGGAAACGAGGCCAGATGATAAACGAATTATTTAAATTCTGCATTCATATCTCATATAGAGCCTAAGAAAATAGAAGAAGCTCTAGCTGACTCTAGCTGGATAGACGCCATGCAATGAGAGCTAAACCAATTAAAACGAAGTAAAGTATGGCATTTAGTTCCTAAACCCGACAATCAAACTGTTATAGGAACAAGATGAGTTTTTCGGAACAAGTTAGATGAACAAGGTAATGTAGTTCGAAATAAAGCTAGGATGGTTGCGCAAGGATATAGACAAGAAGAAGGCATAGATTTTGACGAATCCTTCACCGATAGCTAGACTAGAAGCCATTAGAATCTTCCTTGCATATGCATCATTCAAAAAATTTAAAGTTTATCAGATGGATGTCAAAAGTGTTTTCTTGAATGGTATCCTAAATGAGGAAGTGTATGTATCACAGCCTCCTGGCTTCGTAGATCATACAAGCCGGAATATGTATACAAGCTGGATAAAGCTTTATATGGTCTGAAACAAGCCCCAAGAGCTTGGTATGATACTTTGTCCAAATTTCTTATTGACCATGATTTTACTATTGATTCAGTCGATAAGACACTATTTAAATTTGTAAAGAATAATCATATCTTACTTGTACACATTTACGTTTATGATATCATATTTAGATCAACTAACCATAACATTTGCGAAAAATTATCCAAGTTAATGCAGGATAAATTTGAGATGAGCATGATGGGAGAGTTGACCTTTTTCCTATAATTACAAGTTAAACAGCTTGAGGATGGAATTTTCATCAGTCAAGTGAAGTATACTTGGGTGATAGGCTTATTTCATAGTTTAGCAAGAAACATACATCAATTCCTACTTCCACCGCTCAGGCAGAATACCTTGCAGCTGAAAGCTGTTTGATAGGATCAATATGGATCGAAAACAACCCTAGGAGTCAGAAGGGGGGGTTGAATGAACTCCTTTGGATTTTTATATTTCGAAACCTTAAAACAATTTTACAAGCGCCTAGCTTAACTCAGATCCGAGTTACCAGATCTGAGGTATCTCAGTTTAAATCCGATTTCTCGACTAACAATAATTGTGCGGAAATAAGTGGATTGACCAGTGAACAATATAAGTAAAATAATGCATGAAGTAAAAGTATAAGGATCAGAGATTTGTTTGTGGAAGTTCGGTATTAAATCCTATGTCTCTCCTTCTTCCTTTGCAGGAAGGTTCCACTAGAAGACTTTGATGAATACAGACACTGTAGACACCCGGTCTCTGAGCCTCGCTCCAAGTGAAATCCTAGCAATCACCAATACACGCAGATAAAACTGCTAAAATACAAACGTAATTTCTCAAACGGCTTTACTTAGCACGTTTGTTACAGACTCAAGACTGAATGATACAAAGAATATGATATAGTGAGTACTGTAAATCTTCTGGTTCTTTTATCAACAAGAACTATTTACAAATGTAAACCAAAATATATCTCGAAGATTAAATCTATGAAGGCTTGAACTTGAGTGTTCTTCGAGATTATAATACTGGGACTTGTAATAATTTTCGATAAAAGATTCCCAGTGAGTATGTAAGAGCGTTATGATGGCAGAGAAAACTTGGTGAACGGTAAAGATTGATCGAGAGCTTATTCATTTGAATTCTTCAGCTATTTATACTCTTTGTCTTCAACGGTCAATAAATGTAGACAGTAAAGATAAGCTCCTTTGCATATCTTCATCGTATCAAAGCATTTAATGCTCCATTAAAGCCATAAAAAAGGTAAAATGTGCTCGCCAGGGCTAAATTGACTTATATTTCAAAGCGGGTAATAATCGTATCAATCACTCTGCGTACTGTGCACCTTTACCCAAAATAGCTCTGATCTTGTCTCAATTAATTCCAGGCTTTTATACGATTAAATCATGACCGTTGATTCTTCTCAAATAACTATTTGATAGCATCTGATGTGTTCCGAAGCTCATATCTGTAAGTTCACTCTGTTAAACGAATCTCTCCCTCTTTGTGTATTCTTGAATATGTCAAATATGAATAATGTACTGTCCTCGTAATCAAATATGATAACATATGTCTATAAGTCACTGAGTCGAATCTGTCCAATCAAAGTCCGTTAAAGAAATCTGAAATAACGTAAAGCTCTTTCGAATATACTCTGTCAAAGCTGTTCATCAGTAGTAGCTTAATATCTGAAGTAGCATATACAGATCTGACTTCCTGTTACTCACATCTGAATTGTTTGCAAAGAGTTTGTTCACCTCTGATACTCTCGAATCTGAATTATACCATATTAGTCGATATACTAGAATCTGTTACTAAAGCCTCTGAATCAAGTCTGAATATACTTTGCTCTAAAACAGATCTCTTACTGTAGCTTCTGAATCAAATATGAATATACTTTGCTCTAAAACAGATCTCTTACTGTAGCTTCTGAATCAAATCTGAATCCCCTCAAACCTGAAAGACTGCCCCGATAACAGAAAGAACAAATAACTCAAAATAACCCGATATATTAAGAACTTAACTCTGAATGCTTCAACTCGATAACTGAATACTTGACTCGATATCTGATCAAATTCCGAATAGTCAACTTAGATGTCAACACAACTTAACTCATAGTTCTCGAGTCTTAAATCTTCAACTCAATGGCATGACGTCACGATCTGAAGTGTTTCCTTCTTTTGTCCTCTACGAATACTTATGACTGGTTCTCAGTCTTATTTTGTTATCACCAAAACATATAAATTTTATCTTAACAATTTCCCCCTTTTTGGTGATGACAATACTTAGTAGCCTTTGACTTAAAAGAGACAACAATAAATTTCTCTAAATCTGCTATATATATATGATATGAAGCATAGTACAAAAGATTTGTACAACGAACTGAAAATCCAAAAACTGTTTATTTTTATTTCTCTCGTAGCCAATATCTGGAATCTCTCATGTGAGGTTCACTGCTGCTGGAATGTCTTATACTAGAATATCCGCTCCTATCGACCTCTTCTTCTACTTACCACCTACCACCTCTACGTGAGCAATGCCCGATTCTGTCTTCTGTTGGAAATCAGTAAAATCTGTCTTGAGAGCTTGGATTTCCTGAGTCTAAGAATGAATATTAGTCACATCAGATATCAGGACAGCATTTTGTGCCCCAACCCCTTTCTTAAACTCAAGAAACTCAAGTGACAAGGCAGTTTGTTGAAATTTGGCCTCCTGTCGAGAGCTTTGCATGAGATGACTTGTTCCTGATTAGAAAGAGCTTCTTTGAATGCTTTCTCAAGATTCTCGATCTTAAATAAAATATGGTTCTGGAGATCGCCTATCTTGCTAGAAGTCTTCAATTGATTAACAGAAAGTCGCGTAATAGAGGCTCGGAGCTGTGAAAAAGATTCTGTAACATCTGTAGTCTCAACAGCTGGCAAAGAAATCTGAGTAACAGGAGTCTCTCCATCCACAGAAGTGTCAACAAGAAAATCAATCTGATTGGCAGAAGTCTCTTCATTCATAGGACTGTTCACACGAGAATCCATCAGATTTTGGCTGGAAGAGGTCGAAATAGATCTAGAATATGAAGAATGTATACTTATAACATGTATAATCTGGATACGGTATGATACATAATCTACAACCCTTCGCGGAATACTATAGTCACCCACAGCTGATCCAACTGGAACTAAATCTGTACAGAAATTAACACTCCCTAATGGCTTCAAACAACCAAACATAGAATATCGTATAATATCTGTACAAACTTTGAACCAACCTCAAGTTTTAACTGGAGGCTGCTGCGAGTATATACCCTGGATCGGCTCAAAGAATAAACAGATAGGTGAGAGATCTCCAACAAAAATGTGGTCAGGCAGAGACGTCCAGTCGGAAGAAACACGATATGCGCACATACAAACCACGTGATCAAATCCATCCTCGACTAACCATGACCCTTCAACATTCCATAAGTTTCTGACCTAGCAAGTATAAAAAAATGTTTTGTGGTATCTCGGAATAAAGAAAGCATGATCAATATTTAGTTCTTCAAACAACATTGAACTGTATGGCCTTGTCCATTTCAGCCCATGAGTTCTCATTTGTTTCAACAGGTTTCTGACGGCCTGTTGATGAGCTACCGAAAGAAGGTCCAGAATCTGCTGATCAATAGTCGTAGTGGATTGACCTGATACGAGATTAGTGCGCCGCGCTACCAAAAATTTGCAGAACAACAACTCTCTGTACTTAGAAAGAATGAACATCCGCCGTTGAACGGCTCTCTCCAAAGAACGGCTTTCATTCACTGACGAATCAAATCCACTTGATCTTTCATCAGCTGCACAAACTCTGGAGAAGACAGCTGCTTCTCCCCCACTTCTTCCCAACATATCGGCGACATGCACTTTCTGCCATACAAAGCTTCAAACGGTGCCATGCCAATCATGATCAGATAGCTGTTATTGTAGGAAAACTCAACCAAAGACAACGAGTCTTGCCAGTTACCACTGAAGTCCATCACAACAGCTCTCAACATATCGTCTAAAATTTGGATAGTTCTCTCCGATTGGCCATCTGTCTGGGGGTGATATATTGTACTCATAGCCAATCTAGTTCCCAAAGCTGTTTGCAAACTCTTCCAAAACCTGGAAGTAAACCTCGGATCATGATCTGAAACAATCGAAACTGGAACACCATGCAAACGTACCCCAAAATCTATGTACAGCTTCGCCATCTCCTTCAAAGAATAGCTCATGTTGTAGGGAATGAAGTGAGCAGACTTCGGCAATCTGTCTATCACAACCCAAACCGCATCACAACCTCTGCTGGAACGAGGCAAATGCGTCACAAAATCCATCGCTATGTGCTCCCAATTCCATTGAGGCACTTCCAGACTTTGCAACAAACCACCATGTCTCATCCTTTCTGCCTTGACTTGCTGACAATTCAGACATCGGGCTACAAAATCAGCAACATCACTCTTCAAACCTGCCCACCAGTAATGCTGCTTCAAGGCATGATACATCTTCCTTGCACCAGGATGGACACTG
>KQ999894.1:8541-21666 GCA_001598015.1 Dorcoceras hygrometricum | reverse complement strand
CATTCTGCATCAACACACAACCCAATCCATTCAAAGAAGCATCTGCGCAAACTACAAAACCACCTGAACCACACGACAGAGCTAACACAGGAGCAGTAGTTAGATTCTCTTTGAGAAACAGAAAACTACTCTCACATTGCTCAGTCCAAACAAAAACGCTTGTCATTCTGATTCAACTGCGTCATCGGCTTAGCTATACTAGAAAATCCTTCTATAAAGCACCGATAATAGCCAGCCAATCCCAAGAAACTACGAATCTCAGCAACATTATTGGGTCGCTCCCAGTTAAATACAGCCTCAACCTTACTGGGATCCACAGAAATACCATCAACAGAGATCAAATGACCCAGAAACACAACTCGGTCTAACCAAAACTCGCACTTGGATAACTTAGCATACAGCTGTGAGTCTCGAAGCTTCTGAAGAACTAGCACCAAATGCTCTTTGTGCAGCAACGGAGTCTTAGAGTACACAAAAATGTCATCGATAAACACAATCACAAACTGATCGATGAACTCTCTAAAGACTCTATTCATCAAGTCCATGAAAACTGTGGGAGCATTCGTCAAACCAAAAGGCATAACTAGAAACTCGTAATGCCCATACCTCGTACGAAACGCAGTCTTCTCAACATCCTGCTCATGGATGCGCAACTGATGATACCCAGAACGCAGATCGATCTTCGAAAACACGGCAGACCCTTGCAACTGGTCAAAAAGATCATCGATCCTAGGTAAAGGGTACTTATTATACACTGTCGCCTTGTTCAAATGCCTAAAGTCGATACACATTCTCATCGACCCGTCCTTCTTCTTGACAAACAAGATAGGCGCTCCCCACAGGGACATGCTAGGCCTAATGAATCCCTTCTCCAGCAAATCACTAAGCTGCTCCTTAAGCTCTCTCAACTCAGCAGGCGTTAAATGATACGGAGCACGTGAAATTGGAGCTCTACCAGGAACCAACTCAATGCTGAAGTCTATCTCCCGCCTCGGAGGAAAACCAGGAATGTCCTCCGGAAACACATCCGAGAAATGTCGAACCACAGGGACTCTACTAAGCTCTACGCTCGAATAAGAAGACGCATCTAAGGCATAGATCATGAAACCAGCATTCTCAAGCGACAACAGGCTAAACCTCTCCATCGCAGAGACTAAAGGGATCTTCAACTGGGAATATTGGCCATAGAAATTCCATTTCTCGCCAGACTGGGGCCTAAATCGCACAACGCCATGGAAACAATCCACAGTGGCCCTATAGCTAGACAACACGTCCATTCCCACTATACAGTCAAAATCCCACATCACTAGCATGATCAGGTTGGCTAAAAACACACTATCGCCAAAACTAGGAACACCATCCAACAAAATCTCCTGGGAGAACAGGCTCTCACCGGAAGGAGTCGCAACAGATACAATATCACACAAAGTAGTGGTATGCAAACCATGCTCAACCACAAATGAATCAGCGATAAACGAATGTGATGATCCTGTATCAAACAACATACGTGCAGGAAAATAAAAAACAAAGCAAGTACCTACGATCACTCCTCCGCCTGGCGTGCCCTCCGCTTGCTCCCTAGTCATGGCATTCACCTGGGCAAACTGAAGTCCTGAAAACTGAGGATGGGAAGACTGTCCAAATCGCAAAGGACCAGGCTGCTGAAACGGCCTAAACTGAGGCTACCCTAACCTCTGCTGCGGAGCAGGAAAAGAACGACCTCTATACGATCTACCTCAACCCTGCGGTGGAGCTGGCGACGCTCCTGTATCAAACAACACACGCGCAGGAAAATCAAAGACAAAGCAAGTACCTGAGATAATCCCTCCGCCCGGTGTGCCCTCCGCTTGCTCCCTAGTCATGGCGTTCACTTGGGCAAACTGAGGTCCGGAAAACTGAGGGTGGGAATACTGTCCAAACCGCGAAGGACCATGCCGCTGAAACGGCCTAAACTGAGGCTACCCAAACCTCTGCTGCTGAACAGGAAAAGCAGAATGACCTCTAGACGATCCACCTCGACCCTGCGGTGTAACTGCGGTATGCTGCGATCCAGACAAAGGACACACTCTGGCAAAGTGTCCGTGCTGACCACAGACATTACAAGAACCATGCACACCTACACACTGCGCTGTAGGGTTCTTTCCACCACATTGGCCACAATACTCCACTTTGGTACCACCGCTGCTGGAACTACCAGAGCCCAAAGAACTAGAACCAGAATTCTTCTTAAACTGCTTACCACGAGGCCGAAACCACTGATGTCCAAAATGTTGGGCTACCTGTTGCTGCTGTTGGGGAGGCTGAGACGACTGCACTGACTAGGAAGGTTGCGCTCCCTGAACCACTGGACGACTACTCTGCGCCACCTGCGGCCTACCACGAGATCGACGGTTCCTCAAACCTTCCTCGATGTCGATCGCACTGTCCACCGCCTATGCATAGCTCTTCAGAGAGCTAGCCAAAACCAAGGAATACAACTCCTCGTTCAACCCCTCAAGAAATCTAGTTCTCTTCGCTCTCTCCCGACCAAAAACATGCGGCACATACGCAAGAAGGGAAGAAAACCTACGGGAATACTCTCTAGCAGACATACTGCCCTGTTCCAAATTATCGAACTCACGCTCTCGGGCGTTCACGTAGGACTCCGGGACATACTCCTGACGAAAAGGAACACAAAAACTGTCCTACGTAATCCTACACCAGTCTCTTCCAAAGTCCTCGAAGCGCCTCTCCACCAACGCTCCGCACCTTTCCTCAACTGGAAAGTAGCCAGAATCAACTTGAGTTCGTCAACATATTGCACACGGTTAAACAAACCCGTGACATGCTGCAGCCACGAATCTGCATCGGCACTAGACTCATACCCATTGAAAACCTGAGGATTCATACGCTGAAACCTCTCCATAACGAGCTCCATGTCGTTCACATGAGCAGCCAACTCGTCAACCTCATCCTCGGAGTGCCTACCACGTCCACGGTGGGGAAACTACGCTGATCACCTTCTGTCTGACCTTCAGACTCTTCCGGAATCTGCCCTCTACCTCTACCTCTACGTCTAGACGACATTTAAGAAACACTAAGAGGGTAAGATCACAACAGAACAAATACAGCACAAGTAATTGCAGCATATAGATCACATAATCAAGCACATGCAACACACAACACTGTGCCTAAACTCAAGTGTGATCAACAGAAATCGAGCTTATCCCAGCTTAAGCTCTTATACCAAAAATGTCAGGCCTCGTGCTCGACTCAGAGTTAAACCACACAAAACAATAGCGGAAGCATACAAAACTGGCTTAAAATTTTCAATTTAGGCCTGACGCTTTAAAACATATAATTTAAAATACAATCATACTTAAAATATCCCTGTTTACAAACACACGATACAACAGTACCGCATTAAAACAAAATACAAATACAAGTACTACAACGGATAACACAATCCCACAGCACAGGGCATTCCCTGGCTAACAATACTAGTACATATATGCTATACGCTAACTGGGACACGCTATCCACCTCCTGGGGCACCTCCAGCGCTCGACTCAGAGTTAAACCACACAAAACAATAGCGGAAGCATACAAAACTGGCTTAAAATTTTCAATTTAGGCCTGACGCTTTAAAACATATAATTTAAAATACAATCATACTTAAAATATCCCTGTTTACAAACACACGATACAACAGTACCGCATTAAAACAAAATACAAATACAAGTACTACAACGGATAACACAATCCCACAGCACAGGGCATTCCCTGGCTAACAATACTAGTACATATATGCTATACGCTAACTGGGACACGCTATCCACCTCCTGGGGCACCTCCAGCTGGGTCAAAGCCACGACCAGTAGAGAAACTTGAAAACACATACAGGCAACAATACACCAGCCATCAGAGGGACCTCGGGTCAAAACCCAGTACGGAGAGCAATGCAAACAGCATAAGGAAAGAAACAGATAAATATGCAAATGCTATGCAAGGGATCAAGGCTACAACCGAAATCAGGGAGCCAAAGGATCACAACAATAGCTCAACAGCAAGATTTGATCAAAGGAAAGACAATCAGTGGACACAGGTATACTGAGCACATGGGAGCTACCCACTCATCTCAAGTACACCATACCAGATGCTAAACAGACAGCTACACATGTTGTTGCCCACTCATGAGATGTGGGAGCTACCCACTCCGCTCATAGCGGCTAACAAACCCAGTAGAGAGATGAGGTACGGGAGTTACCCGCTCGCCTCCGAGGTATACGGGAACTACCCGCTCGTCCTCGAATACAACATCCTGGTATTCTTCAATCAACAGAACAGGTACATCTAGCAAAACAGAGCTCAACAGGATAATGCGTGTATGCAAATGCAACAGCTGATATCATAACAAGGCACAAACGAAAACAGCACAGAGAATACACAGAAAAGCACATAATCCATGCTCAATCCTAAGCTGTAAACAAGTTCACATTCGTACCTCAATTCTATGTGCAACAATTACTACAGCAGATTGCCACAATGACGTACTGAGCACACAGATCTACCACTTGCTCAATGGTAACACACAATTCCTCAGGGACCAAAGCACAGAAAACAGCAGCTGGGAGCTACGAACACCACCAGCGCTACCATACCTCTGTAACTCAACAAAAAGCTCTAAACAAGCTTAAAGGTAGGAGATTTAATTACCCCAAAAAGCTAGGAGCGAAATCCGACGCTTATGCTAACAGACTACACAAGGGAGATGTCTTTGCACACCTCACCAGCTTCAAGCAAACATTCGAAAACAATATCCAAACGAAGCGTCTCAGCAAGAGGAGTACAACGCTACCACTCTCGCTCTCGTCGGAGCTGCCTACCACCGGCAATCGAAGAAGATATGGTTCGATGAACAGTAGCTAGGGTATCATGACAGAAATTTCTATCGGGAAATATTCCAAGTATGGAAACTGAATACTCAAATCGAAGACCAAGTCCTCTAATAAAAGTCAAAGCTGATCACAGCTGAAAGAACAATATCCATTAACACTTAAACTATCACAACTGATATTACCGCTCGCAAATAGATCTCACTCTACGCCAAAACAACGATCGCTACTAACTCAAACGACGACGTACTAGCACCCGCTACTGAAAAGCACGCTATCTCACCACTGAACACTAACGACAACAGATCTCGCTACAACTGCTGAACACAATCACCCAGCGACAACTGCTGACGTCACCACTGATGAACGCTAACATTCAGTGATGACACGCGCTAACTGCTGAACAGATTCCGAGCAAAAATCAATTCTCCAGAACTGTTCTAAGGCCTAAAACAAAACCCGATATCTTCTGCAAGCATAACAACTCAAAGCTGATCTCAATAAAACCCTATTAATTAATTCAATTAATCTTATCAGCTTTTGGGTCTCACAACAGCTGGCACATCTGAAATAGGTTCAATCATCTATATCGGGACGGCTTCTGGTGCCACTGATACAAGTCCCAGATCCCTCTTCTTGGAAGCAGATTTTCCAGTTGTTGTCCTCTTCTTCTTAACAGCTGGAGCAGCTGCCTTCATTTGTACCTCAGTTGTGTCCTTGATAGCAGTTGAAATAGATCTCTTCTTGGACACATATTTCTTCTTCACAATCGCTACCTTAGCCACTTCGGGCTCATCAGTTTCATCACGAGCATTAATGGTTTTGTTCGTGGCGACATATGTATTTACCATCTTGGCAGAAATAATTTTCAACGGAGGGAAGGTCTTCGCCTCTCCCAAGGTGACCGCGGGGTCGCTTTTCAATAGAACACAAATCTGAGCCGCAAACCCTTTTTCTCTCTTGGTTGTTCTATCAACCATTTCCTTCAAGACCTCAAAAAGAATTTTACTCCAGTTGACCTTGATACCAAAATGAATAGCCATCATCATCAGAAATCTTTCGTGGGTGATGGCGTCTAAAGAGCCAGCTTTCACAGTAATGGACTTGGCCAAAATATCATTCAACAATCTGAACACATACTTCATCATTCTATTTTTGCACGAGAACTTAACAGGCACACTCGACTTAGAGAAAAGAGTTCTTGCCTGAAACACCAAATTATTCGGCACTTCCGACAAATCAGTTAGAACCTCTGTAGGTAGATTGAATATTCCTGCAAACCTGTCCTCAGGAATGGCTACATACTTGCTGGAAACAACACAACTAATATCATCATCTTGCACAAGAGCTGTATCGAAAAACTGCTCCAGTTCCTGCTCATAAAAGTACTGATGTACATCCCAGAAAGTCACATAGCCCAGTAGATTCAAGGGCTTTGAACATATTCTCCATTTCATCATTATCTGAGATACCCAAGACAGAGTCTAAGTTCACTTGAAGAGCGTTGGTGATGAAAGCTGAGGCCATTTCAGATAGTAGATCGAGCGAGAAAACGCCTGAAAGATGAATATTCTGCAAACGGAGTGCATTAGAGAGCAAGAATGCACAAAAGCTTGAAGGTAATTTTGCGTAAGGTATGGAATAATGAAAAGTGAAATGGCGTAATGTAAATGAGGAATGTGAAATGGTGAGAGAATGTGGATGTGACGTTTCGTATGATGACAACACGTGTCAATCATCCGACGGCGCAATCAAGATTTTGAAAAGGTTTTGAAATGATTTGAAATTTTAACCGCGAGGGTGAAAAAGTAAAAACAAGCGCCAACTATTTAACACGTCACAGCCTTAGATCTATTTTGATGTATCAGTAGGAGTATTGCAGGATCTGATCACTGATAAGCATCAACTGTGTATATATGTAATCTGAGTATATCCAGATCCCACATATTCAGCCGACACATCGCTTAACACTTCAGATCCTTTGTTCCCCCTAAGACTAAGGTTCTCCCATACCTGAGGTTTTACCAGAACTGAAAATCCATGAAGGTTCCTTTGAGCAGTAGACTCATATCTTATAAAACACGAAAGTTGTTCAACCGGAAATTTGTTAGCGCAAATAATGATCAAGGAAGTTCTAAAAGACCAAGAATGTTTCTGAAATAAGAAAACTTAGCGTCTGGTAGAGGCTTTGTGAATATGTCAGCTACTTGCTGGTCAGTCGACAAATACTCCAGCCGGACATCCTTCTTGAGTACATGATCTCTTATAAAGTGATGCCTGATGTTGATATGCTTTGTTCTTGAATGCAGCACTGGATTTTGAGTGATTGTGATGGCACTGGTGTTGTCATAGAAAATAGACGCTTCAGAAGTATCAATGCTGTAATCCTTCAGTTGGTGTTGAATCCATAAGATCAGAGCACAGCAGCTTCCAGCTGCCAAGTACTCTACTTCAGTTGTGGACGTTGCAATAGAGGTCTGCTTCTTACTGAACCAGGAAATCAATCGATCTCCTAAGAATTGACAAGTACCACTCGTGCTTCTATGATCAACTCTACATCCTACGTAGTCTGCATAACTGTAACCGATTAGTTGAAAGCTGGAGTCTTTGGGATATCAAAGACCCACATTGGAAGTTCCTTTAAGATATTTTAAGATCCACTTTATTGCAACATAATGAGATTGCTTTGGCTCCGCTTGGAATCTAGCACACATACATACAACAAACATGATGTCTGGTCTGCTAGCGGATAAGTATAGCAGGGATCCTATAATGCTGCGATATAAAGATGCCTCAATGGCAGTTCCACCTTCATCTTTGTCCAATTTGATTGAGGAGCTCATTGGGGTCGCTGCTGCTGACCAATTGTCCATGCCAAATTTCTTCAGCAGTTCTTTTGTATATTTTTCTTTATTGATGAAGATTCCATTGTCAATCTGTCTCACTTGTAATCCCAGAAATAACGTCAGCTCTCCCATCATGCTCATCTCAAACTTGTCCTGCATCAACTTAAAATTTACGGCACAACTTGGGATTAGTTGACCCAAAAATAATATCATGTACATAAATTTGCACTAACATGACATGATCAGATTTCAAAAATTTTAATAGCGTCTTATCAACTGTGCCTATAGTGAAATCGTGGTCAATAGAAACTTAGACAGTGTATCATACCAAGCTCTGGGTGCTTGCTTAAACCTGTATAGAGCTTAATCCAATTTGTAAACGTGATTTGGATATGTATGATCAACGAAGCCAGGAGGTTGTGAAACATACACTTCCTCAGATAGGATGCCATTAATAAATGCACTCTTAACATCCATTTGAAAGACTTTGAAGTCTTTATATGCAACATATTCAAGAAACATGCGAATGACTTCTAGTCTAGCTACTGGTGCAAAGGTCTCATCAAAATATATACCTTCCATTTGCCTGAATCCTTGAGCTATCAGTATAGATTTGTTCCTTGTTACTACTCCATCTTCATTCAGTTTGTTCCTAAAGACCCAATCTAATTCCTATCACTGAATGATTAAATGTCTAGGCAAGTTGCCATACATTATTTCTTTTAAACTGGTTAACGTTCTTCCTACATTTCATCTATCCAGCTTGGGTCTGCTAAGGCTTCTTCTATCTGCTTTGGTTCTGTATGCGAGATTAATGCTGAATCAAAGTGATCATGCAATAGCTGGTCTCGTGTGCGAACAGGAGAATTAATGTTACCTATGACCTGCTCGGGTGGATGATTTCTGTTCCACCGGAGATCATATCCGATTGGATTTTCTACCTGTTCAGCTTTGATTTTTGGCTAGATGGTCGCATCTGGGTTGTCTGACACCAATTGATAAGATCCTTGTCCAAGATTTGAGCCAGATGCCATATGATGAGATGTACCCGCATCTTGTGCGTCAGATGTTGATTGATGTACTATTGGATCTGTTTGTGCATCATTTTGAGCATTGGTTGCTTCATCTCCAACAGCTGGCACGCTTGAAGAGATCTGTTCCTGCATCCGGTCAGCATTAGTCAAATCAACGACTACTGGGTTACCTGTCAGATCTGCTTGTGAATTGTCGTGCGGTGTGTCCAGCGCTGGTTGTATCTCAGTTGAGTTTCTTTGTTGTGGCACGTCATCATCTGATTCATCAAGGCTGGATGATTTTAGACGTGTGCATAAATTATTGAGGCTCGCAGCTGAGTTGGATCTGAAACTAGTCTCATCAAAAACCTTATGTGCTGATTCTTCAACTGTCAGACTTCGATTATTGAAAACTCTGTATGTTTTGCTCACATCTGAATAACCTAGGAATAGACCTGCATCAGATTTAGCATCAAAAGCTGTTAGGTGCTTCTTGCCGTTATTGTGAATGAAGCATCTGCACCCAAACACCCTGAAATATGAAATATCAGGTTTTTTGTCACTCCAGATCTCATATGGGGTTTTGTTGTGCAACTTATTAATCATAGATCTGTTCTAAGTGTAACAAGCTATGTTAACTGCTTTTGCCTAGAATTTTTGAGAAATGCCGTAATAAGCAATCATAGATCTAGCAGCTTCTTTTAAAGTACGATTTCTCCTTTCAAACAGCCCATTCTGTTGAGGAGTTCTAGCTACAGAAATCTCATTCTTTATCCCTATGTCATCCATATAAGAAGATAATTTTTTATTTAAAAACTCGGTACCACGATCACTTCTTATCCGGTTGACTGTACAAGATCTGTCATTTTGTAAACGTTTTAAAAGCCGAATCAATTGGTCAGCGGTATCAGACTTTGATTTTAAAAACAGCACCCAAGTGAATTTTGTAAAATCATCCACAAAAACTAGGGTGTAATTCGTTCCCCTTAAGCTCGTTACGGGAATAGGACCAAACTCCCATCATGCTCATCTCAAACTTGTCCTGCATCAACTTAAAATTTACGGCACAACTTGGGATTAGTTGACCCAAAAATAATATCATGTACATAAATTTGCACTAACATGACATGATCAGATTTCAAAAATTTTAATAGCGTCTTATCAACTGTGCCTATAGTGAAATCGTGGTCAATAAGAAACTTAGACAGTGTATCATACCAAGCTCTGGGTGCTTGCTTAAACCTGTATAGAGCTTAATCCAATTTGTAAACGTGATTTGGATATGTATGATCAACGAAGCCAGGAGGTTGTGAAACATACACTTCCTCAGATAGGATGCCATTAATAAATGCACTCTTAACATCCATTTGAAAGACTTTGAAGTCTTTATATGCAACATATTCAAGAAACATGCGAATGACTTCTAGTATAGCTACTGGTGCAAAGGTCTCATCAAAATATATACCTTCCATTTGCCTGAATCCTTGAGCTATCAGTATAGATTTGTTCCTTGTTACTACTCCATCTTCATTCAGTTTGTTCCTAAAGACCCATCTAGTTCCTATCACTGAATGATTAAAATGTCTAGGCAAGTTGCCATACATTATTCGTTTTAAACTGGTTAATTTCTTCCTACATTTCATCTATCCAGCTTGGGTCTGCTAAGGCTTCTTCTATCTGCTTTGGTTCTGTATGCGAGATGAATGCTGAATCAAATGATCATGCAATAGCTGGTCTCATGTGCGAACAGGAGAATTAATGTTACCTATGACCTGCTCGGGTGGATGATTTCTGTTCCACCGGAGATCATATCCGATTGGATTTTCTCCCTGTTCAGCTTTGATTTTTGGCTAGATGGTCGCATCCGGGTTGTCTGACACCAATTGATAAGATCCTTGTCCAAGATTTGAGCCAGATGCCATATGATGAGATGTACCCGCATCTTGTGCGTCAGATGTTGATTGATGTACTATTGGATCTGTTTGTGCAACATTTTGAGCATTGGTTGCTTCATCTCCAACAGCTGGCACGCTTGAAGAGATCTGTTCCTGCATCCGGTCAGCATTAGTCAAATCAACGACTACTGGGTTACCTGTCAGATCTGCTTGTGCATTGTCGTGCGGTGTGTCCAGCGCTGGTTGTATCTCAGTTGAGTTTCTTTGTTGTGGCACGTCATCATCTGATTCATCAAGGCTGGATGATTTTAGACGTGTGCATAAATTATTGAGGCTCGCAGCTGAGTTGGATCTGAAACTAGTCTCATCAAAAACCTTATGTGCTGATTCTTCAACTGTCAGACTTCGATTATTGAAAACTATGTATGTTTTTCTCACATCTGAATAACCTAGGAATAGACCTGCATCAGATTTAGCATCAAAAGCTGTTAGGTGCTTCTTGCCGTTATTGTGAATGAAGCATCTGCACCCAAACACCCTGAAATATGAAATATCAGGTTTTTTGTCACTCCAAATCTCATATGGGGTTTTGTTGTGCAACTTATTAATCATAGATCTGTTCTAAGTGTAGCAAGCTATGTTAACTGCTTTTGCCTAGAATTTTTGAGAAATGCCGTAATAAGCAATCATAGATCTAGCAGCTTCTTTTAAAGTACGATTTCTCCTTTCAAACAGCCCATTCTGTTGAGGAGTTCTAGCTACAGAAATCTCATTCTTTATCCCTATGTCATCCATATAAGAAGATAATTTTTTATTTAAAAACTCGGTACCACGATCACTTCTTATCCGGTTGACTGTACAAGATCTGTCATTTTGTAAACGTTTTAAAAGCCGAATCAATTGGTCAGCGGTATCAGACTTTGATTTTAAAAACAGCACCCAAGTGAATTTTGTAAAATCATCCACAAAAACTAGGGTGTAATTCGTTCCCCTTAAGCTCGTTACGGGAATAGGACCAAAAAGATCCATATGTAAAAGCTCTAAGTTTCGAGAAGGATGTTTACCGCCTTTCTTTTTAAAAGTAGAACGGATTTTTTTACCAAGCTGACATGCGGCACAGATCTTGTCCTTAGAAAAATTTATTTTAGACATACCAGAAACCAGTTCATGCTGACTCAATTTGGCAAGTGTTTTGAAGTTCAGATGATTCATTCGTTGATGCCACAGCCAGCTCTTGGAAAAGTCAGTTGCAAGGCAGATCTATTCAGATCCCATCTGCTCTGACCAAATGATAATGTAGGTGTTCCCTGATCATTTTCCTACCAATACAGTCAGACCATCTGGACTCTGAACTGTGCAAGTGTGCTTTGGAAGCTAACTGTGTAACCCTTGTCACATAGCTGACTTATACTAATTAAATTGTAGCACAAATTCTCAAAAACTAAAATATCAGATATGGAAATGTTATCGTGGGTACGCTTACCCTTACCCAAAGTGTTACCATGTGAGTTATCGCCAAAAACAATTTTAGCTCCTTTGTGAGGTGTCACATTTGATAGTAGCTTTGGGTTTCCAGTCATGTATCATGCACAGCCGCTATCCAGGTATGTAACGCCCCAAAAATCCATAAGACCACATATTTGAGCATTTTCTATTTTAAGGGTCTATCTGGTATTGCAGTTTCAGCCTTAAGTTTATTTTAATCGTTTTAAAAAGTTGATTTTCAGTTGTTGTTTTGAGACATGACACGGACGGTTTCCAGGCAGCTGTCGCCCGAGCACAAACACGAGCATATTTCAGCTTTTGGTTTGAAATGCCATCGACTGGACAAAAATAGTTCCTTTTAAAAAGTTTTGGTAGAGTTTTCAAATGCAAAATAGTGGTAAGGAGTATTTGACAAATTCCTTTGAAAAGGACACGGGTTGGTAGAATTCCATGCCTACTCGAGTGTTAATACCTACTACAAATCATATCTCGTATATGATTGTTTTTGTAAGCAAGAAAGTTTCATTGTTGTCCAGAAATTTCCCTCTTTTTCTCTAAAAACTTCAAGGTGCTCGTGGTGGTGCTTGTGGAGAACTCCTGTTGAGACCGGCTGCTCTTGTGTTTCGCAGTAAAGGCAAGTAAAGGCTGATTCTTTCTACGCCATTTTAAAGCATATATATTGTTCCAGTGCATGATTGTTACCTGTTTATGTTAACGATAAGTTATGTTCATGTTTAAACATGTTTAAGAAAAATTAATAATGACGGGTTCAAAGTTATGTTTCTGTTCCAAAGCTTTTACAGAGTGCTTCGATAAATAAGATGATGTTGTTTTAAAAAGAAAACGCTGAGCAGTCGGGTTTAAGTGATTCCATGTTCAGGAAAGTTCTTCTGGTGAATTTCATCTTTAAACCAGTAGTCTTCGCTTCAGCTGATGTCTTCTGCATCCAAGTCTCCCAGATGTTTTAAGAAAGTTAGATGTTTAAAAGTACGATGAAGTTAGCTTTGATTCC
>KQ999893.1:64338-94897 GCA_001598015.1 Dorcoceras hygrometricum | reverse complement strand
TTTTGACGGCCCAATCGACTAGGAACATGTTCAGAATATACAGCGACTATTAGATGTGTTTCATGATAGCCGTCATACCCACTATCACATCTAACATACGCTTTAGTGAATTCTAGGTCTTTACTCAACACAATTGTAAATCATTACACACATAATGAAAGTAAAGAATGCCATATAAAAGAATGCGAATATCATATATAAAGATCGTTTGTACAAGAGTCAATGAAAAACCACACGCCACAAGTTGGCTAGTTGGGCATCTACTCTAACAGTAGTTGTAGTGATCGAGACATTCGCGATTTCCGACAAGACGATTCTCCAGTTCCTATAGCACGCTTGGGTAAGTGTTGGTTCTCTTTCTACGTTTAGTTTACAGCGGGTTATTGTGTTTGGGGTTTAGGTTTGAGCTGGGTGAGCTGGTAGCTCCCAGCTCTTTTCTGTTGTGGTTGTTCCCGAGATGATGTAGTATGGCTAAACAGGTTTTAGCTGTGAGGACTGTAATTAACCGATTTAATTAGTGCTATGTTACGAGCATATTTGAGGAAATAAGCTAGAATTGTTATAATGATTAATGATTTTATTAGATTGGAATGAGGATTTAAATCGGAGAAGTGTGCCTTGTGAATTATCGGGTATCCAGCCTAGGAAATTTGCTCAAAGTTGTTTGTGAAATCGGCTTTGGATGCGAGCAGATTTGAGTAGATGAGCCTCGAGCTGGAGAGAGAGAGAGTAAGAGCTGGAGTTCAGATTTGGTGAATACCCCACACGAGTAAATTAGGGGAGTTGTGAGGATCAGTTTGGTTCGCGGTTTGAGTAGATCGGTTCGTTGTTTTCAGATTTGAGTAAGATCTGGGTGTTCAGATCTGACCCTCGTGTGTATGAGCGGGTTGTCCTGAGCTAGAGACAAAACGATGCCATTTTGGATTACCCGGGTAAACGCGGGTTGAGTGTAAGAGATGAGATGTCGTTTGGAGTATTTGACGCTGGTTAAGTGGATAGATGCGACGCCGTTTAGTGAGCATCAGAGTTCATGAGAGCCAAACTCCGGTGCGACGTCGTTTGGTGGTAATCAGATTTGGTTAGCATAGAGGAGTCAAATCTGGTTAAGTTCTCAGATCTGATTTGGTCGGTGGCACTGTAGCGTTGACTGGAGAATATATATATAGGTGTTGACCAACACTTAGACGATTTTGAGACCTGATATTTCCTATCTCTTTTCCCAGAGAAATTTTGATTTATACCTGTTCATCGTACCCTATTTTTCTCAATTGACGTAAATTTATGCTGCCATTTGGAGCAAGGTCGGTGGCGCTGAGCTCGTCTCCTTAAGATCTTACGATTGGTACCATTTTGGAGCTTTTGGGTCGGCGTGTTGAGAGAGCACGAAGTAGATGCAGTGTTTGTTATCTTCATGATATTCGGCTGATAGTTCACCCATTTATTTGAGCGTTTGGTTAAGTGAATTATTCTTGTTCTAAGCTTTGATTTGAGCAGGTTGTCCGTACGTTGTGTAGTTGTGACTGGCCTGGTTTTCTCGATCGTAGGCAGTAGGTTGAATGAGCTTAGATTTGAGCTGATAATTAGATGTCTTGGCAGATTTGAGCTTGTAGGCAGCTTCTGTTGAATTTCTTGGTGATCTAGGAGACCAGCAGATCTGAGCTAGTTGTTGAAGCTGTGTTCTGGTGCTTGAACAACTGGTCGTGTGCCCCGTGTGATTTCTCGAGGTATTAGCTACTTAGAGTAAGGTACGGATTGAGCTCGTACTTACAGCCTTGAGATGAACATGAGAACATATTATGTATGTGTGTTTATGTGTTGTGTACTATGCCTGAGTTGTGCTGATCTTATCTGCGTGTGATGTTACAGCTGATTGATTTTGTTGTTTAAAAAATATTGCATACTGCATGATTTTATTATCATTGCATTCACGCATAGCATATTGATCCTGCAATTCTTTGAGATCTGAATATCGATGAATCGCGATTTTCCGGCTGAGTCATCGTGCGGAGAAATCCAATGTCGACACTGAGTCGTGATAGCCAGCTGAGTCGTTGTGATTTGGATTCTGCTGATTGATTGAGATTTATTTCACAACTGCGTCGTTGTGCCTTGCTGACCAATGATTCTTTGGTATCCCTCATGCATGACACGACATGATATGTTGCATGTGTATCTGATAGCTGTGGTATATTGCTCTTCGTACTGAGGTTTGACCTCGTTTTATTTTCCCTCTTTGGGCTGCTTTGTTCTGTGTTGGCCTTTGCAGAATCCTCAGGTAATCCAGCTGGACCGAGTGGAGCGTCAGCTGGAAGGTCCACATTTTGAGTCCCAGTTATATGCATACTATGTATGGAATAAAAGAACCAGGGGATGCCTTGTGTGGATAATGTATTTTGGGGATCTGTATTTGTTGTATTACATGTTGTTGTTGATGTTGTTTGGATTTTTGAGCCAAAATCCATATTTTGAGTATGATTGTATTTTAAGAGTTGATTTCAGTTCAGGTCCAAATGAAAATTTTTAGCCCATATTTTATGCTTCCGTGTAATTAAGATTAATTGAGTAATTAATCGGTGTTTTAGCGCATCGGGCCTGACATATTGGTATCAGAGATTAAACTGGGATAAGCTCGATTCTTTTTCATCGCACTTGAGTCTAGGCACAGAGTTTGAGTCTTGTTTGTGATTGACTCTGTGATTGTGTTGCTTGCCTCTATGATTTATCTACATTTAGTTCTTACCTCTGAGTTTGGTAGATGCAGCCGAGGAGAGGTAGAATTAGAACCGCTAGGCAGGTTTATGGGGAGTCTAGAGCTCCGGAGAGCGATGAGGATGTTGAGCAGCAGAGTGTTCCTTTGCGTCGTCGAACTAGACAAGAAGAGGTTGAGGTAGAAAATGTGACTAGACAGATAGGCAAGATGGAGTTAGTTCAGGCTAGATTTCAGCGGACGAATCCTCCTGTTTTACTGGCACTGAAGGTGGTCTGATGGCAGAAGGCTGGTTGGAACATATGGAGGAGTTGTTTGATACGGTGGAGTACTCTCAGGAGAGGAGACTGAAGTTTGTTGTTTTGCAGTTGAGGGATCATGCTTAACGTTGGTGGAAGGGTACTTCCCGAGTCATGAGAGAGAGCGGTGCTTTGGTTTCTTGGGAGAGCTTCTGTGCAGCTTTTCGACAGGAGTATACCCCTGAGTCGTACTACAATAACCATGAGCGGGAGTTCGATAATCTGAAGCAAGGGAACAAGAGGATGGCTGAGTACGCTAGACACTTTTCTTCGCTTCTGTCGTACGTTCCCCACGTTGCTAACCAGGAGAGGATAAAGAGGAACAAGTTTCTGAGGGGATTGAGGCCCGATTTTTTCCGAATGGTGTTAGCTGGTTCTCCTACGACTTATGCCGAGGCAGTTGCGGTGGACATTTAGGAGAACCTGTTGGAAGCGCAGAATCAAGTTCAGTCGATAGTTGGATGCAGTTTCCTACCCGTGCCAGAAGCGACGCAATCGTTTCAACCTCCTCGGGCGTCGTAACAGTCTAATCGCCAGAGGTTCAAGCCTCGAGGGAAGCAGTTTAAGAGACGGTCGAATTCAAGTTCGTCTGGTTCTGTTAGTTCTGGTGGTAGTGGCTCTGGAGGAGTGTCGTGTGGTCAGTGTGGAGGTAGGCATATGACTTTGCAGTGTTGTGGAGTTCAGGGCCTTTGTCATAGGTGTGGGCAGCCTGGACACTTTGCTAGAGTTTGTCCCTTGATGGGAGGATAGCCCTCGAATCAGTCGCAACAAGGTTCAGCTGATGGTCCTTTGCAGAGACCGAAAACTTTTGCTCAGTCCAAACGATCAGGATTCCAACCACGAGAACCGTCTAGGTTTGGAGGATCTTCTAGACCTCAATTTTCGGGACCGCAGCAAGCTCATGTGAACGTCTTGACGAGAGAGCAAGCAGATGATATGCCTGCAGGAGTTATTGCAGGTACTTGTGCTATGTTTGACTTTCCTGCATGAGTTTTGTTTGATACAGGAGCATCACACTCTTTTATATCTGATTTGTTTGTGCATGAGTGTGGGTTGAGTGTTACCCCACTGTGTGATGTCGTATCTGTTGCTACTCTTGCTGGCGTGTGGTTGATGTCCCGTGAAGTGGTTTTCGATTGTGGTTAGATTCGATGAGAATTTGTTGGTGACGAATCTGATTTCTTTACAGATTAGAGATTTCAATTGTATCTTGGGTATGGATGTGTTGTGTTCTTATAGAGCGACTGATGATTGTTTCCATTGTGTAGTGACGTTTAGACCATGATTTGGGGAAAATTGGGATTTCTATGGTGCTGATTCGCGATCGAAGATTCCCCTAGTGTCTGCCATGGATATGGTTAGTCTGTTGTCGCTAGAGAATTCAGGGTCATGATCTATGCTCTGGATGTTTCCCAAGAATCACGGACAGAGTTGAGTGATGTCCCCATTGCTCGAGAGTTCCTAGATGTGTTTCCGGATGAGATTCCTGGATCTCCTCGGAGATGAGAGATTGACCTCAACATTGAATTGGTGCCGGGGACAGCCCCAATTTCGGGAGCTCCATACCGACTGGCGCCAACTGAGTTGAAGGAACTGAAGGATCGGTTGTGTGATCTTCTAGAGAAGGGATTTATTAGGCCGAGTATGTCTCCTTCGGGTTGACCTCAACATTGAATTGGTGCCGGGGACAGCCCCAATTTCGGGAGCTCCATACCGACTGGCGCCAACTGAGTTGAAGGAACTGAAGGATCGGTTGTGTGATCTTCTAGAGAAGGGATTTATTAGGCCGAGTATGTCTCCTTCGGGAGCTCCGATTCTCTTTGTAAAGAAGAAGGATGGATCTATGAGGATGTGTGTTGACTTTCGGCAGCTGAATAAAGCAACGATCAAGAACAAGTATCCGTTATCGAGAATTGATGATCTATTCGATCAGCTGCAGGGACCGGCAGTATACTCTAAGACTGATCTGTGATCTGGTTATCATCAGTTGCGGATTAGTGATGCTGATGTGGCTAAGACGGCTTTCAGGAATAGATACGGGCATTATGAGTTTCTTGTGATGCCATTTGGGTTGGCGAATGCTCCTGCTGTCTTCATGGATTTGATGAATCGCGTCTTTAGTGAGTACATCGATCATTTCGTTATTGTCTTTATAGATGATATTTCGGTGTATTCGAGGAACTTCAGAGAGCATAAGGAGAACTTGAGATTGATGTTGCAGAAACTGAGAGACTCGTAGCTCTATGCAAAGTTCAGTAAGTGTGAATTTTGGTTAGATAAGGTAATATTTTTGGGTCATGTCGTATCTGCACAAGGTATTTTGGTGGATCCGAGTAAGATCGAAGCAGTTCTTAACTGGGAGAGACCTAGGAATGTTTCAGAGATCCGTAGTTTCTTGGGTTTGGATGGCTATTACAGACGTTTCATTTAGGGTTTTTTTTATAGCCAAGACGATGACGCAGTTGACCCAGAAGTGTAGAAGATTTCTGTGGACAAATGAGTGTGAGTCGAGTTTCCAGTTGCTTAAGGAGAAGTTTACTACTTCTCCTTTGTTGGCTTTATCTTCGGGTTTGGGAGGTTTTGTGGTTTGTTCCGATGCTTCTCTGAATGGTTTGGGATGTGTAATGATGCAGAAAGGGCGTGTGATAGCTTATGCGTCTCGACAGTTGAAACCCCATGAGATGAGATATCCCGTTCATGATCTAGAGTTGGCTGCTATTGTTTTTGCCTTGAATATTTGGCGTCATTATCTGTATGGTGAGCAGTTTGTGGTGTACACGGACCACAAGAGTTTGAAGTATATCTTCACTCAGTCAGATCTGAATATGAGGCAACGTCGTTGGATGGATTTGGTGAAGGATTTTGACTGTGAGATTCAGTATCAACCTGGGCAAATGAACTTAGTAGCAGATGCTTTGAGTAGGAAAGCCCAGCCTGTGAGACCCGAAATATTATTGGATTAATTTAGTTAATTAATCGGGTTTTGGATGGATCATATTTGACGGGAACAGATTTGGGATGGATCAGCTTTGAGCTGATATGATTGTTTAATGTACCGGGTTTCTATTTTGTGTCTTTAGATCATTCTAGGTAGTTACAGAGTTCAGTAGAATAGTAGTCAGATTCGGGGAGTTGAGACGCTGGTTGGTAGCTTCGGATTTGGTATTGGTTGATTGTAATCGGAGCCAGAGGTCAAATCTGGTTGTCGCGAAGTATTCGAGATACGCGGGTTGGATATCCTCCGTGGGTAGCGATACACCGTCGTTTGAGAGGAATCAGATTTGAGTTGTGTTAGTTATTAGCGCTGCGTGAATCGGCCTGGTTCGAGAGTTTACTGTAGACCAGTTTTGGGTTGTTTAGACCGGATGGCAGTACGATGTCGTTTTGGGTTTTAGTGAGCGCTGGTCAGTGTTGGTATCAGATCTGATCTTTCAGATCTGGGTTTGCGATGCGGCGATGTTTTGATGGCGTCTTGGTGGACGTGATGCAATGTCGTTTAGATTTGGTTAGCGGATGAAGTGTCCTATTGAGCGAGCGGTCCTTGGTGCGACATCGTTTGGATAAGTTCCAAATCTGTTTAGCTTATGTTCCAGATCTGGAGTGTTACTCAGATCTAAGTTGGGAAAAACTTTGAGCCAGTAATGTCGGTGGTTACTGTTCATCAAATTTGGGGAACTTAAGTAGTATATATAGAAGACTTTGACAGTTGTCTTGCTATTCTTTCCCGACACTTAGAAATATTTCCCGTGAGTTCATCTTGTCGCGATACCCTAACTACTGTTCACCGAAGGTTATCTTCTTCGATTGCCGATGGTAGACAGCTCCGACGGACGCAAGAGTGGTAGCGCTGGACTCCTCTTGCTAAGGCGCTTCATTCTATACCTCTTTCGAAGACTTTGGAGAGCTGGAAGAGGATTGTAGGAGAAAGCTTCCTTGTGTGGTCTATTAGCATTTCGGATTTTTGAGTTCTGTCGTTCAGGTAGCTCGTTGGGTAAGTGTTAGTTCCTACCATGCTCACGTTTAGAGCTGTTTGTTGAGCTAGAAGGGTAGAACAGAGATGGTTAAGTTCGTAGCTCCCAGTTCATAGCTCAGAGCTTCGCGTCCCTGAGTTAGCGTTGTTATTTGACTTAGCAGGTTTCAGATCTAGTTGCTCGGGACCGCTTGTGTGCTAATTGTAGCTCAGAACTAAAGTACGGATATGAGCTTGTTTTATAGCGTTGGATTTGGCATGGATATTATGTGTGCTGCTGTGTATGCTGCTGTGTTGTTATTGCTTGCTTCTGTTGTGTTTATTATTGCAAGTTGTTACATTGCATACACGCATTATTCATGTTGAGCTCAGATCTTATTTGACCGTGCCTTGTTGTATTGATCTATGCGTACCAGGATGCTTGTTTGGGGGCCGAACGGGTACTCACGTCACCCTCATCTCCCTGCTGGGATCTGTTAGCCACTATGAGCGGAGTGGGTAGCTCCCACATCCATGATTTGGGCAACAGCAGGTTGAGTGATTGTTATGCATCTAGTACTGTGTTTGAGACGAGTGGGTAGCTCCCATATACTCACACACCCCGTGGCCACTATCTTCCAGTTGATTGGATATCAGTTGTTGAGCAGTTCATTGAGATCCTTTGGCTCCCTGCCTTCGGTTGTAGCCTTGTTCTCATGCATAGAATTCACATTTTATCTATTGCTATTTAACTCCTGTTTTTCAGTTGCTCTCCATACTAGGGTTTGACCTCTTGTCCCTCTGGGGCCGGTTGTATTGTATGCCTGTGTGTGTTTCAGGTCATCATGGTTTCTCCGCCGGTCGTGGAGTTGATCCAGCTGGTAATGCCCCGGGAGGTGGATAGAGTGTCCCAATTATATGTAGTAGATACATGTTATATTCTTGTTATATTGTATTATATCTATGTTGAGCGAGAGACTCATGTGTTTGTTGATTGGGAGTCGCTCTATGTTTGTATTGTTGTTAGTTGTTGTACTGGATTTTCAGTGTTGTATAACCAGTATTTTGGATATCAATGTATTTTAACCTATGTTTTCTAAGTCAGGCCAAAGCGAAAAACTTTTTAGCCACTATTTTAATGCTTCCGCTTTGGTTTATTGCGTGTTTTATCTCTGATTGAGCACGAGGCCTGACACAACCTGCGATGTTAACGTCTTTGAGTATATCCAAAGTCCATGAGCATTTAGGGACTTTTGGATGGCGTTTTCAGCCAGAAGATCAGTACTTTGTAGTTTCTTCTCTTCAGGTGGAACCACAGATTGTAGAAGACATTAGAGCAGCACAAAGGACTGACCCATATGTTCATGAGTTGAAGATTAAAGCCCAGAATGGTCAGTCGGAAGATTTTTCAGTTGCTTCTGATGAATGCTTGAGATTTCGTGGTAGATTGGTTGTTCCAAATTTGATCGATCTGAAAGAAGCTATCTTGAGCGAGCCCATTGCAGTCGTTATAGTGTGCATCCAGGTGAGAAGAAGATGTATCATGCCTTGAAGTCGCACTACTGGTGGGAAGGCATGAGGAATGACTTCTCTGGATTTGTAGCTCGGTGTTTGAACAGTCAACAGGCCAAGGCTGAGAGGATGAGACCTGGTAGATTGCTACAGAGTTTGGAAGTGAATCAATGAAATTTGGAGCACGTGGCTATGGATTTTGTGACTCACTGTTAAGATAAAATTTATTAGTTTTGGTGATAACAAAACAAGACAAGTCACTACTGGACAATCAGCTGATGCAGTTAACAACTCCGCATGTTCAGATGCTAGTACTCAGTTATTGGATCGTTATTCAGATGTCAGTTTTTGGGTAGAAGAAGTCAGAATATTGGTTTGAACAGTTTACTTGTTAGATATCAGATCTCGGTATTCGGGGTTATTTCAGAAGTTAAGTTGAAGCTATCAGTTGATGTGTCACTTATTTCAGAGGTTGAATTTTTACGAGTTATCAGTTTCTGGTATCGGGTTTTTATATCAGTCGTGAGAGCAATTCAGTTGTTGATCTAGGGTTACACAATCAGACGTTAGTATTCAATCAGTCGTTGGGTTCTTACATCAGAAGTATATTGATTCAGCAGTTGGATTTTCACTTCAGTAGTCAACATAATTCAGCAGTTGGATATTCGCGTCAGAAGCAAGAATTTCAGCAGTTGGACATATAATTCAGTAGTAAGTATCTTCGGTAGTTGGCTACAGTGTCTTTGATTCAGTCGTAGAATGATCAATCGATGGTTGTTATGATCAGCAGTTGTATTCTACTTCAGTAGCGAGCATAATCAGTAGTTGGTATAATCAGTCATTGGTTAGTAATCAGCAGTTGGTATAATCAGTCGTTGGTTAGTAATCAGCAGATGGTAGAATCATTCGTTGGTTGTTACTATCAGCAGTTGCGTATTTTCTTTCATAAGGAAGTATATTCAGTCGATGGTGAAGATACTCACATGATTAATATCAGTCGTAACCTTTGCGTGACAACAAAACTACGTCGTATGGATAATTTGAAATGGCAACGTTTGGTATATGCGCTCATCCAGTTGTTGGTTAGCTTTCAGCTGCTTGTATATTCAAGTGTTTAAAGCACCCAGTCGTTGCAAATACTTTCAAGCATATTTTAGCTGCAACTTCCTTAACAACGATGAGAGAAATCAATGGAGTACATTCAGGCGCAAACGCGAATCTAGTCAAATGCAAAACAGTTCAAATTGAAGAGAATCAATGGTCTCGAACAATTCGTACAATTGGCTGGAATTAAGGAGACAAGATCGGTACTATTTTGGATAAATAGTACGCGATATACAGAGGTCGTTACACGGTGATTGCACAAATATGGAAAACGACATTTTTGTTCTGATGGTGTGCAATTTACCTTGTAGTGGAGCAGATATTACGGTTGCTTGGCTATCAGAATTTCAAAAGGGATTTTGTTCCCTTTACATAATTAATTGACCGTTGAGCGAAGAGTATAAATAGCAGAAGTTTGAATTGAAGAAACACTTTTGCTCTCAAATTGTTTGCCGTTACTCTGCCATTTTTCTATCTCAATTATTCTCGAGCTTTCTCTCCATTGAAGTTATCTCTCAAAAGCTCATACAAATCGTAGAACATAAGTGTATATCTCCATAGAAATACCTACGGGTCATCCTCTGATTCACTTTTGTTGAATCGAATTTATTGTATAAAAATCAGAGGATTTACAGTCTCATAGATTTGTATTCCATTGTTATATTCATTTGAGTCTGTAACAAACACGCTGTCGAAAAGCCGTTTGAAAAATACAAGTGTTGTAAACAGCAGCTACGACTGCTCTTTGTTTTGTGTTGCTAGGAGTTCACCTGGAGCGAGGCTCGGTGATCGGGTGTGTGCAGAAGGACTGTATTCATCAAAGCTTCTAGTGAAACATTCCTGAAAAGGAAGAAGAGGAGACGTAGGATATTTATATCCGAACTTCCAGAAACAAACTCTCGACCTTAATATTTTACTTAACGCATTTATTTACTGCTTTACTGTTCACTGATCGATTGGCTTATTTCCGCACAATATTTGTTAGCCAAGAGATCAGCAGTTAAACTGAGATACCTTAAATCTGGTAACTCGGATTTAAGTTAAGCGAGGCGCTTGTAAAACTGTTTTAAAAAGGTTTCTAAAATTTAAAATAGTAGGAGTTCAATCAACCCCCCCCCCCAATTCTGAACTCCTGCAGCTGTTTTTCGAACCACATTGATCCTATCAATTGGTATCAGAGCCTGCGCATCTCATTATTGAACAGTTGTTATGTGTTTTATCATATATTAAAATGTCGACTTCTCACAACAAGATTCCTATGTTTTCCAAGGAGGATTATGACGACTGGAAGATTCGCATGCAAGCGCATTTGGCTGCTCAAGATGACGATATGTGGTCTGTCATTACAGAAGGACCATTAAAGATAATGAAGCCAAATCTAGCATTTGCAATATCTGTTGGCGAGCCTCAATTTCTTGAAAAGAACAGACATGAGTATACTAACGAGGATAAGAAGAAGGCGAATCTGGACAATGTGGCCAGGGATATTCTTTACAAGACGCTGGACAAGAACATGTTCAGTAAAATCAAGACCTGCGCCACTGCCAAGGAAATTTGCGAAAAGCTGACACAAAGTTGCGAAGGAAATGATGAGACAAAGGAGAACAAACTGACGGTGGCTCAACAGAAGTATGAGTCAATCAAAATGAAGGATGGAGAGACTATGACGGAGTTTGATGAGAGCTTCAGTGTTGTTGTTATAGAGCTTACCAGTTTGGGTAAAGAGTACAGTAATCGTGAGCTGGCGTTGAAAGTGATGAGAGCTTTGCCCAGAGAGTGGACGTGAAAACGATGGCGATGAGGGAATATAAAGATCTTAACAAACTGGAACTGCATGATCTTTTTGCAAATCTTAAAGCATACGTGTTTGAGTTGGAGACAAGAGCTGAAGCTGCTCCATCAACATCCCAGCCGACAAAAGAATTAGCTGCTACAACTACTGAACAGTGCTCTCCAAGAACTAGCAAGACAGCTGATTAACTCAGCGACGACGTCATGTCCCTCTTCGTAAATAAGTTTGGGAAATATTTGAGAAGATCCTACAACCCTTCTGCTCCTTACAATAATGTTCACAAAAATGATAAAATTGTTTCTGATATGAACTGTTTAAATTGTGGACGTCCAGGGCATTTTGCAGCTGATTGCAACAGGCCCAAGAAGGATGATAGATACAGGAAGATGACAAGAAAGAGGATTTATACAAACAAGATGACAAGACAGATGAGAGAACTGTCGACAGTCTTCGTAAATAAGTTTGGGAAATATTTGAGAAGATCCTACAACCCTTCTGCTCCTTACAATAATGTTCACAAAAATGATAAAATTGTTTCTGATATGAACTGTTTAAATTGTGGACGTCCAGGGCATTTTGCAGCTGATTGCAACAGGCCCAAGAAGGATGATAGATACAGGAAGATGACAAGAAAGAGGATTTATACAAACAAGATGACAAGACAGATGAGAGAACTGTCGACAGATCCAAGATAGATCCAAAGACAGACGGATGAAACCAGAGGTGATAAAAGGCCCAACAGAAAGAATGATAGAAAAGTGTTGGTTGCTGAGGAAAGCACCAAAAGCTGGGCAGATACTGATTCAGATTCTACATCCAGCAGTTCCTCATCAAGCGATAGTGAACAGGAGGAGGTTCATTGTCTCATGGCTGATCAAACATCCGATGATGAGGTATTCGACTTCTCCAATTTGAATTTACACAGGAAGACCTTATTAGTGCACTAAATGATATGGTCAAAGAGTACAGGAAGCTTTCTCATACATTCGAGGAAGTTAAGGCTGAAAACAATGATTTGAAAAATAGTTCAGTAGAACCAAGTGCTGTTGAACTTGGTAAGCTGACAGTTTGAAAATCGAGTTGAGTAAGCTAAAGACTGAGAATGAGATGTTGAGAAATGAATCTAGTGAGCTCAAAGCTGAAATTGGAAAATTAAATTTGACAATGAGCTCCTGGACAAAATCTTCTGCTTCTCTTGATAAGCTGTTTGGAATTCAGAAGCCAACGAATGATAGAACTGGCTTAGGTTTCAATAGTAGTGAAAGCAGTGAAGTAGAAACAAGTACTCAGTCACAGCTGGTGTATGACAAGTTCAACAAGATGAGCTTTGTCAAAGCCAACGTGATATATGACCCATGTGAGTCGATAGCATATGATGACCAGACTTATTAGAAGTTGAACCATAATGGAAAAGATGGTATCGGCTTTCAAAAACCTGAGAACTCCAAGCCAATCTGGCTAAAGAACAAACTGGACAAAGACAAAGCAAAAGCTGGTCGAAAGCCATTTGTTCCTAACCAGCCATGGCGTAGTTCAACGAAGGTAAAATCTGGTTGGAAAAGGGTTCATCCTAAGAGAGATCTAAATGGTCAAAATATGAAATCAACACTCAATAGATCTCACTATGGTTTTGCACAGACTCTCACGGACTCTAGTACTGGAAAAACTGTTAAAGTAATTCAAGTATGGGTCCCGAAAGGGATAATCCGATCTGAACCCAAGTAAAATTGGGTACCAAAAGCTGTTTGTATGATTGCAGGACAACAGGTACGAACCAGCTGATGTATCAAATTTGTGGTACCTGGACAGCGGCTGTGCGCGACAAATGACAGGAAACCAAAAGCTGCTATCAGATGTTGTTCCACATGAAATCAACACTCAATAGATCTCACTATGGTTTTGCACAGACTCTCACGGACTCTAGTACTGGAAAAACTGTTAAAGTAATTCAAGTATGGGTCCCGAAAGGGATAATCCGATCTGAACCCAAGTAAAATTGGGTACCAAAAGCTGTTTGTATGATTGCAGGACAACAGGTACGAACCAGCTGATGTATCAAATTTGTGGTACCTGGACAGCGGCTGTGCGCGACAAATGACAGGAAACCAAAAGCTGCTATCAGATGTTGTTCCACACAAAGGCGCAAAGATAGTATTTGGTGATAACGCATACGGTAACACTGTGGGTAAGGGTAATCTTATCCACGGTAACATCTCTATCTCAGACGTCCTAGTTGTTGAAAATTTACATTACAATTTGATTAGCATTAGTCAACTATGAGACAAGGGTTACATAGTTAAGTTTCAACAACACACATGCACAGTTCAGAGTGCAAATGGTCTGACTGTATTGGTAGGTAAACGTTCGGGAAATACCTACATTAAAGATTGGTCAGAGCAGTTTAAATCTGAACAGTTGTGCCTTGCAGCTGACTCTTCCAAAAGTTGGTTGTGGCATCAAAGAATGAATCATCTAAACTTCAAAACACATGCCAACTTGAGTCAACATGATACGGTTTCTTGTATGCCAAAAATCAATTTTTCTAAGGACAAGGTTTGTGCCGCTTGTCAGCTGGGAAAGCAAATTAAATCAACTTTCAAAAAGAAAGGCGGTAAACGTTCTTCCCGTAGCTTAGAGCTTTTACATATGCATATTTTTGGTCCTATACCCGTAACTTGCTTAGGGCGAACGAACTACACCCTTGCAGTTGTTGATGATTTTACAAAATATACTTGGGTGTTGTTTTTAAAAGCAAAATCTGAAACCACCGACAAGCTGATACGCCTTTTAAAACGTTTTCAAAATGACAAATCTTGTTCAGTCAACCGAATAAGAAGTGATCGTGGTACTGAATTTTTAAATCATACATTGACTTCTTATTTGGAAGACTTAGGGATAAAGCATGAGCTTTCAACAGCTAGAACTCCTCAGCATAACGGGCTTGCTGAGAGAAGAAATCGTACTTTAAAAGAAGCTGCTAGATCTATGATTGCTTATTCCGGTGTTTCGCAAAAATTTTGGGTAGAAGTAGTTAACACAGCGTGTTATACTCAAAACAGATCTATGATTAATAGGATGCACGATAAAACCCCCATATGAGAACTGGAATGGCAAGAAACCTGATATATCTTATTTCAGGTTGTTTGGGTGAAGATGTTTTATTCATAATAATGGTAAAAATCACCTAACAGCCTTTGAACCAAAATTTGATGCAGGTATCTTCTTAGGTTATTCAGCTGTGAGCAAAGCATATCGTGTTTTCAACAACCGAAGCTTGACAGTTGAAGAATCAGCACACGTGGTGTTTGATGAAACAAGTTTCAAATCCAACTAGCAAGCCTACATGATTTGTGTTCACGTATTGAATCAACAAGTCTTGATGACTCAGATGATGACGTAGCGCCACAAAGACAATCAGCTGAAGAGCAACGAGCAGTGGACACAATGCACAACATTTCCCAACAAGATCTGACAGGTAATTCAGTAGTCATCGATTTAACTAACGATGATCCTATACAGGAGTAGATCTCTACTAGTGTGCCAGCGGCTGGAGGTGAAGCGACCAACGATCAACCAGACATCGCTCAACCATATGTTGCTCAACCAGACGCTGTTCAATCAGATGTTGCACAAGCAGGATCCACTATTCATAAACCAACATCTGATGAGCAAGACACAAGAACTTGTCAATTGGTTTCAAGACCAATGTCTGAAGTGCCAGCTGCCAGTACACATTATCAGTTGGTATCTACACCAACAGCTGGACATCAAGATGCGAGCACATCATATCAATCGGTATCAAGACCAACGTCTGGACAACCAGTCGCAAGCAATCATCAATTGGTATCCAGACCTACAACTGATACTAGAGCTGATCCTATCTCATATCTGGACCAACAAACACAACAGCTGGATTCAAACGCACAAGCCATCAATGATAAACATCAATTGGCGTCAGCTGATCCAGTTGTTATCCAGCCAGCGACGTAGGTGGAACAAAGAGCAATCCAATTGGACTTGATCTTCGGTGGAATAAAAATCATCCACCCGAGCAAGTCATAGGTAATTTCGAATCTCCTGTTCGCACACTAGGCCAGCTATTGCATGATCATTTTGATTCATCATTCATATCTCATATAGAACCCAAGCAGATAGAAGAAGCCTTAGCTGACCCCAGCTGGATAGATGCAATGCAGGAAGAATTAAATCAGTTTAAGCGTAATAACGTATGCCAACTTGTACCTAGACCTTCTAATCATTCAGTCATAGGAACTCGACGGGTCTTTAGGAATAAACTGAATGAAGATGGCGTAGTTACTAGAAACAAAGCTAGGCTGGTAGCACAAGGATTTAGACAAATGGAAGGTAAATTTTGATGAAACCTTTGCACCAATAGCTAGATTAGAAGCCATTCGCATTTTTTTATCTTATGCTGCATTCAAAGATTTTAAAGTATTTCAGATGGATGTTAAGAGTGCATTTCTTAATGGCATCTTAACAGAGGAAGTGTATGTTGCACAACCTCCTGGCTTCGTAAATCATACAAATCCAGATTTTGTTTACAAACTGGATAAAGCTCTCTATGGGTTGAAGCAAGCACCCAGAGCTTGGTATGATACACTGTCCAAATTCCTAATCGAGCATGACTTTACGATAGGCACAGTAGATAAGACATTGTTTAAATTTGTAAAATCTGATCATGTCTTATTAGTTCAAATATATGTCGATGATATTATTTTTGGGTCAACTAACCCCAAATTGTGCCAGAAGTTTTCGAAGCTTATGCAGGATAAATTTGAGATGAGCATGATGGGGGAGCTGACGTTCTTTCTGGGCTTACAAGTTATACAGTTGGAATATGGAATATTCATTAACCAAGCAAAATATACCAAGGAACTGCTGAAGAAATTTGGCATGGAAAATAGTTCAGCTGCAGCGACCCCTATGAGCTCTTCAATCAACTGGATAAAGACGAAGCTAGAACTGCCATTGAGGTATCTCTTTATCGAGGTATTATAGGCTCTTTGCTATACTTAACTGCTAGCAGACCAGACATCATGTTTGCTGTCTGTATGTGTGCTAGATTCCAAGCAGAGCCAAAGCAATCCCATTACATAGCTGTAAAGCGAATATTGAAATATCTTAAGGGTACATCCAACGTGGGTCTTTGGTATCCCAAAGACTCAGGCTTTCAACTAATCGGTTACAGTGATGCAGATTACGCATGATGCAGGATTGATCGTAGAAGCACAAGTGGGACTTGTCAATTTTTAGGAGATCGACTGATTTCCTGGTTTAGTAAGAAGCAGACGTCCATCGCAACGTCAACAGCTGAAACGGAGTATCTTGCAGCTGGTAGCTGCTGTGCTCAAATCCTCTGGATACAACATCAGCTAAAGGACTATGGAGTTGATGCTTCTGAAGTGCCTATTCTCTGCGACAACAACAGTGCGATAGCAATCACCCAGAATCCTGTGCTGTATTCAAGAACAAAGCACATCGACATCAGGCATCACTTTATCAGGGATCATGTGCTAAAGAAAGACGTCCGGTTGGAGTATGTGTCGACTAAGCAGCAAGTTGCTGACATCTTCACAAAGACTCTACCAGACGCTAAGTTTTCTTATTTTAGAAACATATTAGGTCTCCTTGAATTGCCGTGATTTGTCTGTGTGCTAAAAATTTTGCAGGTTGTCAGCCGTTGCTTAAATCAGCTGTCAGTCTGTTGTTCAGGGGGAACGCGAAGACTATCAGCTGAGGCAAGAATATTGCGTTGGAGGATATCAGTCGTAGAGGGAACCAGGATCTGAATTGTTAAGCGTGACGTCGGCTGAATATGCAACGTCTGGACACACTCAGATGTTACATATACACAGCTGATGCTTATTTGTGATCAGATCTTGCCACCCCTCAGTGATACATTAAATCAGCAGTGATGTTAGTTCAATCGTTGTACCAGCCGTGGCGATATCAAAGTTGGCGCGCTTTTTTTTTTAAATTTATTTTTTATATATTGTACGATTAAAATATTTTGAAAACTTTTACACTGTACGAGTAAAATATTTTGAAAATATTTTCAAAATCATTTCCAAAATTGTACGCGCCGTCGGATGCTTGACACGTGTTGTCAACATGTGAAACGTCACATCTACATCCTCTCTCTCTTGCACCTTTTTGCTTTCCATATTTACACTCAGATGTTACATATACACAGCTGATGCTTATTGTGATCAGATCTTGCCACCCTCAGTGATACATTAAATCAGCAGTGATGTTAGTTCAATCGTTGTACCAGCCGTGCGATATCAAAGTTGGCGCGCTTTTTTTTTTAATTTATTTTTTATATATTGTACGATTAAAATATTTTGAAAACTTTTACACTGTACGAGTAAAATATTTTGAAAATATTTTCAAAATCATTTCCAAAATTGTACGCGCCGTCGGATGCTTGACACGTGTTGTCAACATGTGAAACGTCACATCTACATCCTCTCTCTCTTGCACCTTTTTGCTTTCCATATTTATTTACGGCGTTTCATCTTTCACTAACACTTACCTTGCATATTTCTCTCTTGCGTATTCGTATTCTCTGCGTATTCTCTTGCAACCCTTTTTTAGGCAATCTCTCGCACACTTTCAACTTTCGGAAATGGCATCTTCATACTACACCAACACTCTTCATGTCAGTTTTGAATCTGTTTTGGCCATGGACTACCCAGGTATGGTTTCTATGTTTAAAGCCCTAACGGCATCTGGCCTACAGGGATTTTTGGGTTGTCCCGCCGTAATTTATGAAGCTGCATTGATCGACTTCTTTGAGAATGCTTTAGTCCGGGATGGTGTGGTTATCAGTACAGTTGCTGGGAAACTGGTATAAATTTCTGAGGAATTGTTTGCAGAGACATTTGAACTACCAGTGGAAGGTTTGACTAATCTATCGGAGATTCGTAAGGATCTCGTATTTGATGCGAAGATCATCGTTTCTTTGACCGGTGAACCAGTGAGCATGTCTGGGAAGAAGAAGGAAATTAAAATAGAGTTTTGTCTTTTATGTGATATTATGGCGAAGACGATATCCTTAAAGGCAGGATCCTTCGATACAATCACACAAGAAAATTTTTTGATGATAGCAGGAATCACCTGTGGAGTGCAGGTTAACTGGAACAAGATATTGTTCAATATTCTGAAGGATATGGTTACTGCTGAAACAAGGCAAGCCAGGGGCTATGCCATTCAAATTAGTCTTCTACTGGAGAACATTCCAAACTTGGAACTGGGAGAATCCACAGAGTTTCCCTCTTCAAAGATTCTTACCGAGAAGACTATGCATCGCTATATCATTCTGAATGAGAGAGTTGGTGGTGAGGATGTGACGGATGCTCCAAGGGTGAAGAGAACACCCGTGAAAAAGGTTGTATCTAAGAAGAGACCAGCTGCTTTCGATACTGAAGCGGCACCAATCGTGAAAAAGAAGAGGACTACGAAGAGCAAAGCAATGTCCTCAAAAGACACGTTGGATACTCTGCCTTTGAAGCAGTGCCCCTTCAAATGATTGCGCCAACTACTGAGACTATGCATCGCTAGTATCATTCTGAATGAGAGAGTTGGTGGTGAGGATGTGACGGATGCTCCAAGGGTGAAGAGAACACCCGTGAAAAAGGTTGTATCTAAGAAGAGACCAGCTGCTTTCGATACTGAAGCGGCACCAATCGTGAAAAAGAAGAGGACTACGAAGAGCAAAGCAATGTCCTCAAAAGACACGTTGGATACTCTGCCTTTGAAGCAGTGCCCCTTCAAATGATTGCGCCAACTACTGCTGCACTAACAGAGCAACTCCCAGTGCCAAAACGACCAACCCAAAAGATAAAGAGGAGATTGATACTCGGCTCTGATGATGTAATTGTTGATAGTGAGCCATTTGTTGCGGGTGTTGAAGGAAAGCAGGCAGAGACAACAGCTGACAGTGCTACTGTTGAAACAATTTTTGAAAGTGTTGCTGAACCAGTCTCTGAGCCAGCAGTGGCTGATGTTGTCAATGAAGGACCTTCCACTACTGATGATGTGGACGATATTATTCAGCAGGTTTTGACAGAGACTGCTCAAATTGGAGCGGACAAGGAAGAAATTGATGGTGGTGGTGAGACTGTCAGTGGTTCAGCTGTTGGGAGTCAGGCAGTAGACAAAGTAGATGAGTTTGAACAATGGTTAAATTTGTCTTATGAGGAATTTAATGGTAGATAGGCAGATAGACCAGTTGAGACAGCAAGCGATACAGAGGATGAAATGGACTCAGATATGGGAAATCAGGTGTTTCCAGTTGTTGGGGGAACAGATGTTGTTCTTGGAACAAATGTTGGTGTGCAGACAGAGGCCAGTCCTGATGAGCATCTTGGGATGGAATCGATGGAAGCAATTGAGGAGAAGCTGATATATACAGATGAGGCGATGTCGCTAGAAGAAATTTTGATGTCAATTCTAGTAGATGTTCCATTGCCCTCTGCTAGTGTGGAAGTTACGAAGATTTATTTGGGAAAAAGTATCAAAATCCCTGGAGTCGATGAAAGGACCTGGTACATGGCCAGTCTTCCACAGATTCCAGTTGATGATAAGGAAAGAAGCCTCTTCTGGAGAAAGACCCTAAGGGTAATCCGGTGAAGGAACAATTTTTGCTGATAGTCGCAGATATTGATCTGCTCGTACAGTTACGAGAGCAGATTATAGATGAGGTGGCTAAATTCTTTTACTCTTTCAGTCTTAAGAGATTAGCAAATCTAATAATAGATGATTCTTATTATGCTAAGGAGGAACTTGTGTTGTCGTGGGCTGAAGCAAAGTCGACGGGAGTATCCCTTCAACGGAGAATGTATATACTGCTGAAATACAGAGAACTGTTGATAAGGAAATTTTTGGAGGCCAGAAAGATAAGTTTTGCCCCCGGTGATGGGTCCTCTGCAACCAACCTCAAAATTCTGGATTGGTTATCAGACTTACATTTGTTTGTTTTGGAATAATTGAAGGAACAGTCGCTAGTACACGGTCTTCGTTGGGACAAGACGTGTTGTTCCAAAATTTTTGAAGGAAGAAATCGTGATCGTGGCGCAGTCATTGCCCGATCAAACACCAACACAAAATCTTCCTGTTGGATAAGAACAATGTTGCGGGTTGATGGAACTTGGGTTATTGAACCCTGCGCTGACTACTGGAAATCAATACCAAGAGAAGTTACATCAAGTATGGTTGTTATCCCGTCCCGGCTTTCATATGTCGACACTCTCCCTCCCATGAGCGAATTCTTCACGCTACTGAAAAAGAGGTGGGGAGATGTATGCATTGAAGTTGCCAAATTCTTTGCCTCTAGGAAATTGCTACCAGTGGGTTCAGTTAATTTTTGCCATTCTCTTGCGATTGTTGAGCCAGTTTCCAGTTTTGTCTCTCGGCAGCCCACAGTATTTTCTTTGCGGTTATCTCAGTTTTGCACAGTTTTTGTTAAGTACAGCTTATTCAGTGGTTTGAGTGCAGCTGATATTAGCAGTTTTGTTTCGACTATTTCAATGGACAGAACAGTTCTGAGAAATGTACAGATCGCTCAGAATTCAGTTTCAGTGGCTCTCAGTCTACAGTTGATAGACGAGCGTCCTTCCTCCGCATCCACTTCAGAAGACTCTTCAATGCATTTCGATGAAACTGATACAGTTGCTACTTCACCTTTTCTACCAACCGTCTCTACAGAAGTCCAAGATATTCTTGCTCAATTACGTGCTTCTGTTGAACATATTCAGGTTGAACTACTCAGGCATAAAGATGATGTGAATAAAATCAGAGAAACAACCTCAGTGCACATCCACGACCTTGAGAGGAAGCTTACAGAACGATTTGATGCCCACGACAGGACTTATAGGGTTATTTTCAACAATGTTCTTCATGATATGCAAGATCATAAGAACCTCCTGTCGCTGGACCTTAAAACGTATCAACAGAAGGTTAGCAATCAAGTTGGTGCTGCTGCTTTTGATGTGGTTGATGTTAGGAGGGTGGTGAAAGAGCTGGACGCCAAAGTGGCTGCTGTGGCCACAGGCTTGGATGATGTTCGCAAGGATGTTGAAACCACCAAGGAGGCTATCTCCTACCAAATTCTGGATTTTCGTGCACAAGCACAAGAAAATTACAATATTCTTACCGCCCAGCTGAGCGAACTTGTGGCTTATGTTAATCGGGGCGGTAATGACAAAAAGGGGGAAGATAGCAGCAGTCGAGGTCATCAACCGCCTCCTGATGATCAAGATAGACCTACTGGAGAAGGCAATCCTAACAGAGAAGCTGGGATCAGAGGAGGTGTTGGTAGGAACAGAGGTGGAAGTGGTTCTAGTGGAAGTCAGAATAGAGGAAACAGGAGTGAACCTACAAAAAAGAAGGAGATCTGGTGATGAGTCGCCGGTCCGTGGTGTTAGATATGGTCCATATCCACCAACTGGCGTACCCAAAAGAAGTGCTAAACATTGGATTACTGGAGAACGAGACTTTTAGGATTATTTAACTTTTCCCGTACAAACCCTATGTACAATTATTCAGTTAATGAAAGTTTGATTTTCAGCAGACCTTGTGCAATTTATTTTTGCTCATTTATATATCTCGGCTTCTAAGTTTTGTCATCACCAAAAAGGGGGAAATTTTTAAGATAAAATTTATTAGTTTTGGTGATGACAAAACAAGACATGTCACTACTGGACAATCAGCTGATGCAGTTAACAACTCCGCATGTTCAGATGCTAGTACTCAGTTATTAGATCGTTATTCAGATGTCAGTTTTTGAGTAGAAGAAGTCAGAATTTTGGTTTGAACAGTTTAGTTGTTAGATATCAGATCTCTGTATTCGGGGTTATTTCAGAAGTTAAGTTGAAGATATCAGTTGATGGGTCACTTATTTCAGAGGTTGAATTTGTACCAGTTATCAGTTTCTGGTATCGGGTTTTTATATCAGCGTGAGATCAATTCAGTTGTTTATCCAGGGTTACACAATCAGACGTTAGTATTTAATCAGTCGTTGGGTTCTTACATCAGAAGTATATTGATTCAGCAGTTGGATTTTCACATCAGTGGTCAACATAATTCAGCAGTTTGATATTCGCGTCAGAAGCAAGAATTTCAGCAGTTGGATATATAATTCAGTAGTAAGTATCATCGGTAGTTGGATACAATGTCTTTGATTCATTCGTAGAATGATCAGTCGGTGGTTGTTATGATCAGCAGTTCTATTCTACTTCAGTAGCGATCATAATCAGTAGTTGGTATAATCAGTCATTGGTTAGTAATCAGCAGTTGGTATAATCAGTCGTTGGTTAGTAATCAACAGATGGTAGAATCAGTCGTTGGTTGTTACGATCAGCAGTTGTTTATTTTCTTTCAGAAGGAAGTATATTCAGTCGATGGTGAAGATAGTCACATGATTAATATCAGTCTTAACCTTTGCGTGTTTCTCAACGGACAACAAAACTACGTCTTATGGATAAGTTGAAACGACAACGTTTTGTATATGCGCTCATCCATTCATTGGTTAGCTTTCAGCTGCTTGTATTATTCAAGTGTTTAAAGCATCCAGTCGTTGCAAATACTTTCAAGCATATTTTAGCTGCAACTTCCTTAACAACGATGAGAGAAATCAATGGAGTACATTCAGGCGCAAACTCGAATCGATTCAAATGCAATCACAGTTCAAATTGAAGAGAATCAATGGTCTCGATCAAATCGTACAATTGCCTGGAATTAAGGAGACAAGATCGGTACTATTTTGGGCAAATAGTACGCGATATACAGAGGTCGTTACACGGTGATTGCACAAATATGGAAAACGACATTTGGTTCTGACGGTGTGCAATTTACCTTGTAGTGGAGCAGAGATTACGGTTGCTTGGCTATCAGAATTTCAAAAGGGATTTTGTTCCCTTTACATAATTAATTGACCGTTGAGCGAAGAGTATAAATAGCAGAAGTTTGAATTGAAGAAACACTTTTGCTCTCAAATTGTTTGCCGTTACTCTGCCATTTTTCTATCTCAATTATTCTCGAGCTTTCTCTCCATTTAAGTTATCTCTCAGAAGCTCATACAACTCGATGAACAAAAGTGTTGATCTCCATAGAAATACCTTCGAGTCATCCTCTGAATTCACTTTTGTTGAATCGAATTTATTGTATAAAAATCAGAGGATTTACAGTCTCATAGATTTGTATTCCATCGTTATATTCATTTGAGCCTGTAACAAACGCGCTGTCGAAAAGCCGTTTGAAAAATACAAGTGTTGTAAACAGCAGCTGCGACTGCTCTTTGTTTGGTGTTGCTAGGAGTTCCCATGGAGCGAGGCTCGATGATCGGGTGTGTGCAGAAGGAATGTATTCATCAAAGCTTCTAGTGAAACCTTCCTGAAAAGAAAGAAGGGGAGACGTAGGATATTTATATCCGAACTTGCAGAAGCAAACTCTTGACCTTAATCTTTTACTTAACGCATTTATTTACTGCTTTACTGTTCACTGATCGATTGGCTTATTCCGCACAATATTTGTTAGCCAAGAGATCAGCAGTTAAACTGAGATACCTTAAATCTGGTAACTCGGATTTAAGTTAAGCGAGGCGCTTGTAAAACTGTTTTAAAAAGGTTTCGAAAATTTAAAATAGTAGGAGTTCATTCAACCCCCCCCCCCTTCTAAACTCCTGCAGCTGTTTTCCGAACCACATTGATCCTATCACTTACTTACCTCATTCGAATAGGGGATGTAATGCGATTTGGGTTGTTATTGACAGGCTTTAGGAGTCAGCCCATTTCATTTCCTATGATGTGAGATGTTCCATGAAGAAGATGGCGAGATTTTTGTTGACCATGTGGTTAGATTACATGGAGTGCCAGCTTCGATAGTGTCTGATAGAGATCCAAGATTCACTTCCCGATTTTGGAAGAGCTTGCAAGCATCGATGGGTTCGAGATTGGCTATTATTACAGCTTATCATCCTCAGAAAAATGGCCAATCCGAAAGAACTATTCAGATTCTGGAGGACATGCTACGAGCTATAATGATGGATTTCAGTGGTGGCTGGCAGGATTCTTTATCCCTGTAGAATTTTCGTATAATAATAGCTACCAAGTGACTATAGGGATGGCCCCATTTGAAGCTTTGTACGGTCGCAAGTTTTGATCACCGATTTGCTGGGAAGAAGTTGGTGAGAGACAACTATCTACCCCTGAGTTTGTGCAGCTTATGAAGGATCAGGTTGAGCTGATTCGGAGTAGAATGAAGGCTGCTCAAGATCGTCAAGCAAGCTATGCTAACAAGAGGCACATGCCTTTGGAGTTTCAGGTTGACGATCGAGTATTTTTGAAAGTTTCTCCTTTCAAGAACATGATGCGATTTAGGCTTATGGGTAAATTAGCTCCTAGATTTGTTGGTCCATTCGTGATTATTTAGAGGATTGGATCCTTGGCGTCTAGATTGCAGTTGCCTGCTGAGTTAGCAGCGATGCATGATGTGTTTCATGTGTCAATGTTGAGGAAATATGAGCCAGATCCGTCCCATGTACTAAGGATTGACTAAGTTGAACTGGATTCAACCCTGAGTTATGTTGAATATCCAGTACAGATTCTGGATAGGAAGGAGAAGCAATTGAGACATAAAACTATTTCGTAGGTGATGGTCCGATGGAGCAAGCATGTACGAGAGGAAGCTACTTGGGAAGTTGAAGAAAAGATGAGACATGAGTGGCCTCATCTGTTTGAGCATATGCAGTAGTATAATTTTTCTAGCTTGTTGATTTGTGTTTGAGTTGCTCTTGAACTCTTTGTTAGTAGCTTGTGATAAGCATTGGAGAGTGTTGGATTGTTATATTTCTGTCCTGGTGATCCTTTGGTTTTCGTTAGTTTCGATCTGTGCTTGTCACCTGATTTCCAGGACGAAATATGTGAGGAATCAGATTTTAGATTAGTGATTAATGAATTGATTTGGGATCAATCGAGTGAATTTTGAGGGTTTGTGAAATGAATCTGATTCCAGTAGAATTCAGCAGTTGCGCGAGTTGATGAAGTCTGTTATCAGCTGTTGGTGGCGTAGGAGTAATACGTTGTCGTTTCGTAGAACCAGACGTAGCGCTAATATGAGGAAATCAGTTGTAGCGCATTTCAGATTTCTACTGTAGCGAGTGAGTGATGCGTCGTCATTTCGCTTTTCAGTAGTTGCGTTTGAAGAGGTATCTGCTGGCAGCAAGTGCGCGGACGCGAGATTTAATGAGAACGCGACACGTGTTGGTCAATCTTTTGGTGTTTACTGCCGAATTGTAGCGCTATCAGCTGTTGCGTTGTGAGGAAATGTCCCAGCTGAATGACCAGCTGCTGGTTTGAGGAACCAGTAGTGGGAGCAACGCGACGTCGTTTTGATAAGTTTAAACGCAGAGTTTTGGTTTAACGCTTTGTGTCTGTTGTTGACAGCGAGTTTTTGTAGAGGGTGCAAAACTCCGTCGTTTGTATTAGTGGAGGCGACGTCGTATTGGTTTCACGCTAGCGATCGCTGTTGCGGGCGTTTAGTTCAGCAGATATGATGACGTGTCTTTTACGTCGTCGTTGAGTTAATTAGCACGACCAGCTGCTGGTTGTTTTGCAAGGAATCTGTTGTCAGCTGCTGGAGCGATGCGGTGTCGTTTTGATTAGTTTATGCGGCGTCGTTTTGATGTTCTTTTGAGAATACAACGTCTGATGGTTGCTGCTGGTTTCGTTGAGAGGAAGAGCTGATATCTGTTGTGAGCAACCGCTGGTGTCTGTTGTAAGATACCTACTGTTTCGATGTCTACTGATTTTGGTGAGCAGCAACTGGTGGATTGAGAGATATATAGATAAGTGTTGATCGACACTAAGAATTATTCTGAACCCGATATTTCTTATCTCCAATTTCAAACCCTCGTTCTAGCTACTGTTCACCCGAACGTTTCTTCCCTAGATTTCTGTTGATTCCAAACTTCGTTTTCGACGGTTTCGGTGGCGCTGAACTCCTTGAGAGTTACTATTTCGATTGTTGCCCAGTTGAGGCTGTAGAACGACTTTGGAGAGGAGCACGAAGTTGCTGGTTTCTTCGTACAGTGGAACTTGATAGTTCTTTAGTTAGTTTCAGCTTCTGGATTTGAGGATTCTAGGTGCATCCTGCCATGAATTGCCGTAGCAGGAGGAAGCTGACTTGCTTCAGTTGTGTTGTTGTGCCTTGATAAATCTGTTGAGGTAGAAATCAGTAGTTGGAGGTACGAATTGAACGACCTTTACAGCTTTGAGCTTGGACATGGCTATATTTCGTGTTGTGAAATCTGCTTGCATTGATGGATGCATTTACGTGGAACAGACTGATGATTTATATGATTTTATGTTCTGTTTTAGCGTATGAATTATTGTATGCATTGATATTGATTATTGATTGGCATTCATGCATACATATTGAGCCTGACAGATTGATTGATGACCTGATTGAGAGCCACATTGCGACTAGGGCGACTGATGTGTGGTGCCTGAAAAGTCCAACGCTATCATCAGAGTGGTGATCGACTGTTTTGTCGTATCGGAATACCACCGAGCTGTGATTGCTGACAGGCCGGAATATCACGGACCGATGATTTCCCCGGTTAATTTACCATGCGTGGTATAGAGGCTCGACTGAGATGATTTGCCAGTTGATATACTGGTCTAGCTATCCGATCCTTGATAGCCTTCATGCATTTCATAGCATTGATTTATAGCATGTGCATGATTAGATGTCTTGATAGCTCTTCGTACTGAGGCTTGACCTCGTATTTGTTTTCCTGCTTTTGTGTTGTTTGGGTCTGTGTTACCCATTTGCAGGATCTTCAGGTAACCAAGCAGGACAGAGTGGAGCGCCAGCTGGTCGATCCCCGTTTCCTTGAGTCCCAGTCAATTTTTAATATGTATTGAACAAGGGGATGCCCTGCGTCTTTATGTATTTTTGGGATCGTTGAAGATTGAGATTTGATGTTACCTGTTTTTTTTAGTTTGAGTTAATTCGTATTTTGAGTATTGATACTTTGAATGTATGTTTTTGAGTTCAGGCCCATTTTATTTCGAAAAATTTTTAAGCTCGATTTTACGCTTCCGTGATTATGTGCTTATTTGTGCTATAATCTATGTTTATTAGCACGGGGCCTGACATTTTTGGTATCAGAGCTTAAACTGGGATAAGATCGATTTCCTTTGATCGCACTCGAGTATAGGCACAGAGTTTTGATTTGATTTTTGATTGACTCTGTGATTTATGTGATCTTTTATCTGTCTATGTGATATATCTGATGTGAGATCTTACCTCTACATTTGTTTAGATGCCGCCGAGGAGAGGAAGAGGTAGGACGACTAGACGTACTGCGGAGGAGTCTAGGTCTGGTAGTGATGATGATGTTCATCAGGTTGAGAATGTTACTAGACAGATAGGCGAGATAGAGTTGGTCCTAGATAGGTTTCAACAGACGAACCCTCCGAGGTTTTTTGCAGCAGAGGGTGGTGCGATGGCTGAGGCTTGGTTAGCTCAGATGGAGGAGTTGTTTGATACTCTGGAGTACGCTCTCGAGAAGAGACTGAAGCTGGCGGTGTTGCAGCTGAGAGACAATGGCAATTTTGGTTTATGTGCCACACGTTGCCAACTAGGAGAGGACAAAGAGGAACAAATTTCTGAAAGGCTTGAGGCCTGATCTGTACCGGATGGTTTTGTCTGGTTCATCACCAACCTATATCGATGCAGTGAACCGAGCGGTGGATATTGAGGAGAGTTTGTTGGAGGTAGAGGCTCCGATTCAGCCGAATATTGGACTCACCTATCAGCCTATTCAGGATGTGCCGCAATCATTTCATTCTCCTCAAGGGTCACAGCAGTTGAGTCACCAACAGATTAGACCTCGAGTAAAATAGTTCAAGAAGAAGGCGAATTCGAGTTCCTCTGGTTCGGCGAGTTCTGGTTCTGGCAGTGGTTCTGGCAGTGGTACTAGCGGCATGCCTTGTGGACAGTGCGGAGGAAGGCATCCGACTTCGTAGTGTCGAGGAGTTCAGGGGTTTTGCAATAACTGTGGACAGCCGAGACATTATCGGAGAGTGTGTCCTTTGTTGAGGGGTCAGTCTTCAGTTCCTTCGCATCAGGGATCAGCTGGTGGTTCTTCTCAGAGACCGCAGTTTCCTGCCCCTACCCAGCTGTTAGAGTAGATGCGCAACTAGCCAACTTGTGGCGTGTAGGTTGTATTGACTCTTTGTATAACGATCTTTATTTATGAAATTCGCATTTCTTATATGGAATTATTTATTTTCATTATGTTATAATGTTAACAATTGTGTTGGATAAAGACCTAGAATGCACCATAGTGTATTTTAGATGTGATAGTGGATATGATGGCTATCATGAAACACATCTAATAGTCACTGTATATTCTGAACACGTTCCTAGTCGATTGGGCCGTCAAAATGAGGATAAGGCCGCCCGAGCTTGAGACTAGCATCTGCGATGCGAAGTACCACGTTACATTGGTAGGGAACATTGTGATGTTCTGAGCATGCAGATTGATAGTGACCTGGTGATCTATCGAACTACCCTCGTTCGGACTTTTCAAGTGGTTACCAATTGTCGAGTGGATAAGTCCGAGGTCTTGGTTGTACTGATTAGTCCTCACTACTCGAAACGTCATTGAGACTCTACATGATAGGTGCCTCACTTTTACCCGTTTACCGACTATGATGTGCCTCACTTTGACCCGTTTCCCGACTCATTAGGGGTCATTAGGTGGTGGGATTGGGTGAGGTCCCGATGCATGTAGGAGTCGATGCTTCATTGTCGAGGATTTACCGTTCGCTTTTATGCATGGATATCCTATGCTATCTGATGAGATAATAGTGTGATAAATCTCTGGCCAGAGTACTAGATGTGTTTTAGGTAAATAGGTTTACCTAGTAACACACGCGATGTCACTATTTGATCTCCGAGATGTATGTATAGTTATTAGATCTCTAGCGACTCTCGATGTACCAATGGTCGTTGATCTGATCGGGATATATGAGTTGAAAGGACCGTACTGTATGCTAACCACGACAAACTGGTTCTTGCAGGCACTATCAGTGATACCTAGGGGATCATGGGGCGATGTTGCTAGGCGCTTTACCATGATCCGATGGGTCAGTCCGAAATTGTGATTTCGGAGTCACAATGGTTGTGGGCCCACGGCTAGCTGTATCCCTGAACCATTGAGGGTCACACAAGTACTGGATTCACGATTCCCGCACGGAAACTGAGCTCAATGTGTTGAGCAGAGGAGGAGGAATTTAGGGAGTGCGACTTCCTAAAAGTCAACAGGGGTCAAATTGCGATTTCCCAAAGTTGAAGGGCTAAACTGTAATTTTGGACTAGGTGGTCTGAAAAATTGTTTTCGCATCATAATACTCAGTTTTGGAAACTGTGTAGATTGGTCCGATCAGATCGTCGATCGGAGTTATGATGAAGCCACGATGATGGAAATGAACCGAATGTTCATATGGACCTGGGCCTGACCCAGGCCCATTGGTCCGGTCCTAGCCCATCACTAGTCAACATATGCATGACCTAGGGTTGATGTATGACACACTACACAATACTATAAACTCTAGCAAGAGCCGCCCCTCTCCTCACTCCCTCTCCCACGGCCGTCGACCACCACGCGCCGCCCGCCGTCCGCCGTGCCGCCACCCGCCGCCGGTGTTCACGTGATTGGACTTGTTCCGATCACGTCGACGAGGAGATTCCGTTCGTGTCAAATTCGTCAGCTCTTCTAATGCAGACTGACGAAGGAGTCCTGTTTCCAGTCGTGGACCGGAATAGGAGATCTACCGCCGCCTACCGTTGAAGTGCCAGTTTCCCTATGAAACTGGTCGGAACCAGGCGCCTAGACGCCAGCAAGGTAACCTTCATTAAAACATCCAATGTATGTTTTAGTGCTTTAATTATTATGTATTGAACGTTTCCGAGGCAAATTTTGAAACTTCCGTTGCTCCCCCGGGAACGGGATCCGGATCCGCCACTGCGCCAACAGTGGTATCAGAGCCAAGGCTCAGATCTATCAATACATAATTTGTGCCTTATTGCATCAAATCACAAATTTTTCGAAAATAAAAAAAAAAAAAACACGGACGACACTGTAAGCGTGCGCACGGCGGCAC
>KQ999893.1:28120-50905 GCA_001598015.1 Dorcoceras hygrometricum | reverse complement strand
CCAACCTGCCCCGGAAACGCAAACAACCGTCGGAAGAGACAGAATAATCCTCAAGTTCGCCAGCCCTGACCTTCAACTTCAACTCGTGGATAGACGGATCAGTCCTCTGAGCTGCTCGAATACTAGAAACAATCTGCGGCTCCACTTGGAACGATGAAACCACAATGTAATCCTCAGCCGGGTAGAATCTCCAAACCGTAGTGTTAAGATGCTCTTGATCCTTGGAGATGTACAACGAAGCAAGCATCTCACTAGCCTTCCTGCTCAAAGCATCGGCCACTACGTTCGACTTCCCAAGCTGGTACTTAATCTCACAATCAAAGTCCTTTAGCATCTCCATCCACCGTCACTGTCTCATGTTCAAGTCAGGCTGCGAAAACAGAGACTGCAAACTCTTGTGGTCGGAGTACACCACAAACTGCTCGCCATACAGGTAGTGACGCCAGATCTTCAATGCAAAGACCACCGCTGCTAACTCAAAATCATGGACTGGGTAACAAGTCTCATGCGGTTTCAACTGCCGTGAGGCATACGCAATGACTCGACAATTTTGCATCAACACACAACCCAATCCATTGAGCGAAGCGTCAGAACAAACAACAAAACCACCTGACCGGATGGCAGAGCCAACACAGGCGCAGTAGTCAACTTTTCCTTGAGCAGTTGAAAAGCATTCTCGCACTGCTCAGTCCAAACAAACCTCTTGTCCTTCTGAGTTAATTGAGTCATCGGCTTTGCTATACTTGAGAATCCCTCAATGAAGCGACGATAATAGTCGGCCAGACCCAAGAAACTACGAATCTCGGAAACATTCCTGGGACGCTCCCAGTTCAGAACGGCATCAACCTTGCTAGGATCTATAGAAATCCCCTCGGCTGAAATCACATGTCCCAAGAATACGACGCGATCTAACCAGAACTCACACTTGGAGAACTTTGCATACAACTGCTGGTCTCTCAGCATCTGAAGGACAATCCGCAAATGCTCCATGTGCTCCAAAGGAGTCTTCGAATAGACTAAGATGTCGTCAATGAACACGATCGCAAACTGATCGATAAACTCGCAGAAAACTCGGTTCATCAAATCCATAAAGACTGCAGGCGCGTTGGTCAAACCAAACGGCATCACCAAAAACTCAAAATATTCGTACCTCGTACGAAACGCAGTCTTCATGACATCTTGTTCTCTCACCCTCAGCTGATGGTACCCGGAACGAATATCAATCTTGGAATACACCGCAGAACCTTGCAACTGATCAAACAGATCATCGATTCTCGGCAACGGGTACTTGTTCTTCACAGTGGCTTTATTCAACTGGCAAAAATCAATACACATCCGCATTGAGCCATCCTTCTTCTTCACAAACAGTATGGGCGCTCCCCACGGTGACATACTAGGACGAATAAAACCTTTCTCTAGAAAATCATCTAACTGCACCTTGAGTTCTCTCAACTCCGCAGGCGCCAGACGATAAGGAGCACGTGAAATCAGAGCTGTGCCAGGCACCAGCTCTATGCTGAAGTCGATCTCCCGCCTTGGAGGAAAACCAGGAATCTCCTCCGAAAACACATCGGGAAAGTGTCGCACCACGGGAACGTCACTGAGCTGAACACGGGAAGAATAAGACGCATCCAAAGCGTAGATCATAAAGCCAGCATTCCCCAAAGACAGCAAGCTTCAAAGACAAAACATGTACCTCCAATCACCCGGCTCGGTGTCTCCTCGGCCTGCTCCCTCGTAATGGCGTTAACCTGAGAATGCTGGGGTCCTGAGAAGAAAGGCTGAGACGACTGCCCAAAGCGCGAAGGGCCAGGCTGCTGAAATGGCCTAAACTGAGTCTCACCCAATCGGGGTTGCTGAAACTACTGAGAACGGCCCCTAGACTGACCTCCACGACCCTGAGGCTGGGCTGCGGTCTGCTGTGATCCAGATGACGGACACACTCTCGCAAAATGCCCGTATTGACCATAAAGGTTGCAGGAACCCTGCACACCAACACACTGCGTGGAAGGATGCTTCCCTCCACAAAAACCACAAAACTCAGCCCGAGAACCACTGCTACTCGAGCTGCCTGAACCAGAAGAGCCAAAACCCGACTTCTTCTTGAACTGCTGACCTGGGGGTCGAAACCTCTGACGGCCAGACTGCTGCGCCACCTGTGGCTGCTGCTGCTGCTAGGGCTGATTGGCTGACTGGGAGGACTGAGAAGACTACGCTCCCTGAATGGCAGGACGACCACCCTGCGGTGCCTATTTCCGACGAGCACTATGACTCCGCATGTCCTCCTCGAGATCAAGGGTACTATCCACTGCCTAAGCATACGTTTTGGGTTTGCTGGTCAACACCATCTGATAAAGCTCATCATTCAAACCCTCAATAAATCGAGTCCGCTTGGCCCTCTCCCGGTCAGAAACATGGGGAACGTACGTCAACAAGGAAGTGAACCGACGCACATACTCCCTCATAGACATGGAGCCCTGCTCCAAACGATCAAACTCCCGCTCACGGGCGTTCACATAAGATTCCGGTACATACTCATGCTGGAAGGTGGTACAGAAACTATCCCAAGAGATCCCAACTTTGGTCTCCAGCAAAGTACTCGAAGCACCTCGCCACCAGCGCTCTGCGGCCTTCCTAAGCAAAAGAGTCACTAAACTCAGCCGAAGATCATCATCATACTGAACCCGGTCAAAAAGATCAGTAACATTCCGGAGCCACGAATCCGCATCCTCACTGGACTCGTCACCATTGAAGACTGGAGGGTTCATCCCCTGAAACCGAGCGATCACCACATCCATCCGCTCCACCGGGGGAGGCAAATCACCAACTTCCTCATCCTCACTAACACGAGTATGGCTGCGAGCACTACGCCTATCCTCGTTCTGTCCTGCTGATTCCACAAACTGCCCCCTACCTCTACCACGACGTCTAGGCGGCATCTACAAAAACACTCAACAAGATCAAGCAAAACAGAACAAATACGGCATAGATAGCATATAACACAGAAATATGCAGCACGTAGTCACATAACCAAGCACATGCAACACACAAAACTGTGCCTAGACTCAAGTGTGATCAAAAGAATTCAGCCTGGGCGGATAAACTCAGTCGCAGATGCTTTGACTAGGAAGACCCAGCCTGCGATGCTTTCGTCTTTGAATGTCTCTAAAGTCTATGAGCAGTTGAGTACTTCTTGTTGGCGTTTCCAGCCGGGTGATCAGTGTCAGGCCTCGTGATCCAAACAGAGTAAAATCATACAAACACATGTGGAAGCTATCAAAAAGCGGGTAAAATTTTTCGCTTTTGGCCTGACGATTTAAAACAATATAATTTAAAATAAAGCGATACTCATAATATATCCCAGTTTATAAAAACAACAACAGTACAGCATACAACAACCACAACCACATGTATCAGTCTCCAACTACGGGGTACGATAACGAAGCGCAGGGCATGCCCCTGGCTAACTGATACATATATATATATATATATGCTATACGCAACTGAGACACGCTAACCACCTCCTGGGCTCCACCAGCTGGGTTAAAACCACGGCCAGCTGTAAAACCTGGGTTCCCTGAAAACAACACAAACAAGGAAACAAACCAAGCCCCAGAGGGACATGGGGTCAAACCCCAGTACGGAGAGCAACTATAAATCAGCAGTAAACAGCAGGAATAAAATGCAGATGCTATGCATGAGATGCTGGACAACAACTGATGACTCCAACCAAAAAAGGAAGTCAAGGAACTCAATGCACAGCTCAACTGAATCTGCAACAAACGATGGCCACTGGGTGTGTTCCAAGTGTGGTAATGAGCCACTCGCCGGGACACAACACCCGAATACCAGATGCATCAAAAGACTTGACCTGCGGTTGCCCAACCTATGAACTGTGGTAGTTAGCCACTCGGCGGATAGGGGCTAACATAACCCAACAGGGAAATGAGAGTGCGGTATTGCCGCTCGCCCTCGCATCCTGGTAAGAAAAAGAGCAAGAACAACGAAGCAATGGCTGCAAAAGCGGAAATGAGATGCTAATGTGTGTATACTACATGCTGGACAATAACAAGCATAATCATATGCACAACAGCCAATGCACACCACAATAAACACAGCCATCTCATAAAGACAATGCCTCACAAAGCATCAACACACAGCAGCCAACAAACCAGCAACTACCATTTTATCCAAGCCATGCCTACGCTGCATTTACAAGCTCAACCAGTACCTTATTTTTCTGTGCAATGATTACCACAATACAAGCTCGAGAAAACTGGTTCCAACCTGCTCAAATATACGACAAACAGATTTCAGGGAAGCTACATAGAAAGTTGCGGTCAACCATAGAACGCACGGCTGGAAGCTACAACTCAACCAGCTAATTATCATCCTAAAAAATCTTAACAGGAAGCTTAAAAAACGACTAGAGGTAAGATCTAAACCACTAAACCGAGAAACTACCTGCGCACAGCAACTACACCAACAGGGAAAAACTGCTGTAGCTTCGCGATCTCACCCTGGACAACCGTAGCTTCCAAGATTGGTATAGGATGAAAGAGCTCTTCGAGAGGAGTCCAACGCTACCTCGAACGTGAAAAATGGTTGCCGAAATCGACGGGAAATAGCCGAGAAGTTCACGATGAACAGTGTTTAGGGTTAGAGGAAACATAGGTCGACTAACGGGGAAATAAAATGCTAAGTATGGGATCTGGTAAAAATAAAACGAAGCCAACGCTTCCTATTTAAAGGCGCGAGAAGTCTGTTTACAAGACCCACCGACAGAAACAAATCTCACAACCAACGCGCGTTAAACACAACCAAGACCCCAAAACGACGTCGCACAAAACCACGGAGAAAGATGGTCAAAAAGCGCTGAAAGCTGGAAACACGCTACAGGAGAGTTGACCAACTTTGACATCTGTTTCCAGTAATCCAACCAGACCTCATTGCTGCGAACAATCTCTCACTAGTGCTACTCCCAAAAATGACGAAGTAGCAACTTATTAAAACGGTGGCGTTTAGGAACCAACGCATAAACCCGTAATACACAAAACAGATCTCTCCGCTCACGAGCAGATCTCATGCCAGCGCTATACCAGATCTCTCCCAAAAGCGCTAATCAAAACGACACCGTTCTTACTTATCCAAACGATAGCGTTTCAAGCCTTAACAAAATACGCTAGAACCAGATCTCTACACATTAGTGCAAAACAGATCTCTCATGAAACGACGGCGTAAGGACCTCGCGCCAACAAAACACGCTGCGAAGGAAAATAAAACCAGCGACCAGACTTCTTCAACAGCAAGGCTTACGTCATCAACGCAATGCATACCAGCGAAGCTTACGTCATCAAATCTACTACCAGATTTCACCAAAAACAGATTTCTCCCCAAAAACTCAAAAAATGCAAAAACTACCAGAATTGCTCAAAATATGAAATCTGACCCGAAAATGCAACCCAAGCATTCCAACTGAAATCTGAATTACCAGAAATCACTAACAACCGATTAATTCTAACAATTAATCTTATTACATAATCAGGTCTCACAATCAGTACTTTATGGTTTCTTCGATTCAAGTAGAACCGCAGATTGTGAGTGACATCAGGGAGGCGCAGAGGACTGATCCATATGTTCATGAGTTGAAGATTAAAGCCCGAAGTGGTCAGTATGATGATTTCTTTGTTTCTTCGGATGGATGTCTGAGATTTCGAGGAAGATTGGTGGTTCCGAACTTGATCGATTTGAAAGAGACCATTATGAATGAACGCATTGTAACAGTACATTGTGCATCCGGGCGAGAGAAAGATGTACCATGCCTTGAAATCTTACTACTGGTGGGAAGGCATGAAGAGAGACATCTCTGGTTTTGTTGCTAGATGTCTGAATTTCCAGCAGGTCAAGGCTGAGAGAATGAGACCTGGTGGATTGCTACAGAGTTTGGAGGTGCCCCAATGGAATTGGGAGCACATCGCCATGGATTTTGTGACTCATCTACCTCGATCGAGTAGGGGATGTGATGCGATTTGGGTGATGATTGATAGACTTTCGAAGTCAGCCCATTTCATTCCCTATGACGTGAGGTGCTCGATGAAGAAATTGGTGAAGCTGTATATCGACCATGTGGTTAGATTTCATGGTGTTAGGATAAAATTTATTAGTTTTGGTGATAACAAAATAAGACTAGTTGCTACTGGAAAGTCAGCCGTTGCAATTTTACAGAAGATTATTATCATTCGATAGTTGATTTCAGCAGGATGTTTATTCAGAGGAAATCAGCAGATGATATAATCAGCAGATGATTAGAAATCAGCAGGTTAATTCTTCCAGGGCAATCAGCAGGCGCAAGCATTTGAGAGATTTCATGTTTTGTTAATGATTACAAAACGACAGCGTTTGGATTAGTCAAAACGACAGCGTTCAAATAAGTTGAAACGACAGCGTATTGATCTAGCGCTATAATCTCAGTCATTGGAGTTTGCGTTGATAATTCAGCAGATGGCTACAGTGATATTCAGCAGATGGCTACAGAAGAATTAGCAGATAGCTACAGTAGTTCGATTAACCAGTCGATGGTACTTAATGTTAGCGGTAGTTAAACGATGTCATTTGGATAAATGGATACGACAGCGTTTTGCCTTCGCGCTAAGATTCAGTCGATGACTTTGCGATGGTAGTTTGCGTTGATAATTCAGCAGATGGCTACAGTGATATTCAGCAGATGGCTACAGAAGAATTAGCAGATAGCTACAGTAGTTCGATTAACCAGTCGATGGTACTTAATGTTAGCGGTAGTTAAACGATGTCATTTGGATAAATGGATACGACAGCGTTTTGCCTTCGCGCTAAGATTCAGTCGATGACTTTGCGATGGTAATAACCAGCAGGTACATCTCTTAAGGGAAACCAGCAGGTAGCTATAGTGATCTTGGACCAGCTGATACTTTTTGAAGTGAAATATTTGAAGCGATCAGCTGATGCATATTATCAGGCGATGAAGTAATCAGCCGATGTATTCTTTCAATTGTTCAAGGCATCAGCTGTTGTGCAAATCAATGGATCGATTAAAACGTTCATATCAGAAGAAATCAAGGGCGAAGATTGAATCGTACATATGCCATTAATTAAGGGAACAGTATCAGTACTATTCTTGGTAAATAGTACACTATCTCAGAGAGCGGTTTACGGCGTTTGCACAAATATGGAACAACGCCAAATTTGCTCTGACATTGTGCGACTTTCCTCTTAGTGGAGCAGGGATTACGGTGTACAAATTTGACAAAAATTCAACGGGATTTATTTCCTTTGGAGAATTTAATGACCCTTGAGAACGAAGACTATAAATAGCAGAAGCTGGAATGAAGAATTATCCTTCACTCTAATTATCTTGCGGCACGCTGTCGAAATACATTATCAGAGATTCCCTTGCATTTTAAAGTTATATTCACGAAGCTCAAAAACTTGAAGAATACAACCTTAGTTATTCACTGAAATACCTTCAAGTCATCCTCTGGTTCAACTCTTGAATCGTGTTTCTTTATTTAAGAAACCAGAGGATTTTACAGTCTCATAGAACTTGTATTCACTGTTGTTATTTAGTTGAGTCTGCAACAAACGGGCTTCTCAAAAAGCCGTTTGAAAATATTGATAAGTGTTGTAAACCAGCAGCTGCGTCTGCGTGGATTGTTGTTGAGATACTAGTAGTTCACTTTGAGCGAGGCTTGGTGACTGGGTGTGTGTAGAAGACCTGTACAAATCAAATATTCTAGTGATACCTTCCGAAGAGGAAGAAGGGGAGACGTAGGATATTTATATCCGAACTTCCAGAAACAAATTTCTGACTCTTATCTTTTATATTCCGCAAGTTATTCATTGTTTGTCTGTTCACAAATCGATTGGCTTCTTTCCGCACTATCTTTGTTAGCCAAGAGATTTGCATTAAACTGATATCCTTAAGTCTGGTAACTCGGACTTAAGTTTAGCAGTGCTAGTAAAACTTTTAAACGAAAATTTAAAATCCTAGGAGTTCATTCAACCCCCCCTCCCCCTTCTGAATTCCTGTACATATATTGATCCTATTTCTGGGACCATCAATTGGTATCAGAGCAGGCGAATCTCAGTTATTGAACAGCTATTACTTGTGCGTTATATTATCTCAATATGTCGATCTCTCACAACAAAATTCCCATATTTTCCAGAGAAGATTATGACGACTGGAAGATACGCATGCAAGCGCATCTGACTGATATGGATGACTAAATGTGGACTGTTATCACTGAAGGGCCATTGAAGATAATGAAGCCAAATCTGGCGGTTGCTGTAACAAATGGCGAGCCTCGGTATCTTGAAAATTGTAGACACGAATATACCAATGAGGACAAGAAAAAGGCGAACCTAGACAACGTGGCAAAGTACATACGATTTAAGACGCTTGACAAAGACAAGAGCATGTTCAGCAAGATCAAGAACTGTCCTACTGCTAAAGACATATGGGAGAAGCTAACCCAGAAATGTGAAGGAAGCGACGAGACAAAAGAAAACAAGTTAACAGTCGCTCAGCAAAAGTACGAATCCATCAAGATGAAGGATGGAGAGACCATGACAGAGTTCAACGAAAGATTCAGTGCAATTTTCATAGAGTTGAACAGCCTTGGGAAAGAATACAGTAACAGAGAGTTGGCACTGAAGGTCATGAGGGTGTTACCCAAGGGGTGGGACGTGAAGACAATGGCGATGAGGGAATCAAAAGATTTGAACAAGCTGGAGTTGCACGATCTGTTTGCCAACTTGAAAGCCTATGAGTTTGAGTTGGAGACAAGAGCAGAAGCTGGTCCCTCCACATCCAAGCCGACGAAAGCCTTGGCAGCAAATACAACTACTGAACAGTGCTCTCCCAGAACTAGCAAGTCTGCCGACCAGCTCAGTGACGACGCCATGTCCCTCTTCGTAAAGAAGTTTGGGAAATTCATGAGAAGATCCTTCAACCCTTCATCTCCTTACAATAGCTATAAAAATGATAAAACTGTATCTGATATGAAATGTTACAACTGTGATCGTCCAGGTAATTTTGCAGCTGATTGCAACAGACCCACGAAGGATGAAAAATACAGACGAGACGACAAGAAAGAAGAGCGATACAAGAGAGATGAGGAAGCTGATGAAAGAACTGTCGAAAGATCTAAGGACAAATCCAAAGACAAATTCAGAGAAAGGTCAAAAGACAGAAGGATGAGATCAAGAGGAGACAAAAAACCCAGTCGCAAGCATGATAGGAAAGTACTGGTTTCTGAGGAAAGCACCAAGAGCTGGGCGGATACTGATTCAGAATCCTCATCCAGTAGCTCTTCATCAAGCGATAGTGAACAGGAGGAGGTTCATTGTCTTATGACTGATCAAACATCGGATGACGAGGTATTTTATTTTTCCAATGTTGATTTTACACGAGAAGACCTTGTCACAGCACTAAATTACATGGTAAAAGAGTACCGGAAGCTTTCTCACTCATTCGAGGAAGTGAAAGCTGAAAATGCTGATTTGAAAAATAGCTCAGTCGAACCAAGTGCTGTTGAACTTGGTGACACTGTCAGTTTGAAAATCGAGCTAAGTAAGCTAACAGCTGAGAATGATGTGTTGAAATATGAGACCAGTGAGCTCAAAGCTGAAATCGAAATATGGAAGCAAGTAGTGAGCGTCTGGAATCGGTCTTGTCGATCTCTTCACAAACTGAACAAGAGTCAAAAACTAGCCAATGATAAGTCTGGTTTGGGATTCAATAGTAGTGAATTCAGTGAAGGAGAGACCAGTACTCAATCACAGCAGGCCTATGACAAGTTCAATAAAATGAGCTTTGTCAAAGCTAATGTGATATATGACTGCTTTGAGTCGGTAAAATATGATGATCAGAACTCTCCAAAGTTGAGCGATAATGGAAAAACTGGTATCGGCTTTTCAGAACCTGAGAGATCCAAGCCTAACTGGCTAAAGAACAAACTGGACAAAGACAAAGAGAAAGCTGGTCAAAAGCAGTTTGTTCCTAACCAGCCGTGGCGTAGCTCAAAGAAGGTAAAAACTGGTTGGAAAAATACTCAGCCAAGGAGAGATTCATATGGTCAAAATGTGAAATCAAAACTCAACAGATCTCACCGCAATTATGCACAGACTTTTGTGGACCCACATACTGGAAAGACTGTAAGGGTAACTCAAGTCTGGGTCCCGAAAGGGGTAATCCAGTCAGGACCCAAGTAAAATTGGATACCAAAAGCTGCTTATTTGATTGCAGGATAACAGGTACAAAGCAGCAGCTGAAACAACTTTGTGGTACCTGGAGAGCAGATGTGCAAGACACATGACAGGAAATAAAAAGCTGCTAACAGACATCACACCACACAAAGGAGCTAAAATTGTGTTTGGTGATAATGCATACGGTAACACTGTGGGTAAGGGTAAGCTTATCCACGGTAACATCTCTATTTCTGATGTCCTAGTTGTTGATAATCTTAAATACAATCTGATTAGCATTAGTCAGCTGTGTGACAAAGGTTACTCAGTCCAGTTTCAACAACACACATGCACGGTTCAGAGTCCAAGTGGTCTGACTGTGTTGGTAGGAAAACTTTCGGGGAACACCTACATCATTGACTGGTCAGATCAGCAGGAACCTGAACAGTTGTGCCTTGCAGCTGGTTCTTCCAAGAGTTGGCTGTGGCACCAAAGAATGAATCACTTAAACTTCAAAACACTTGCCAAGTTAAGTGAACATGATATGGTTTCTGGTTTGCCAAAAATTAGTTTTTCTAAGGATAAGATTTGTGCAGCCTGTCAGCTGGGAAAACAAATAAAATCAACTTTCAAAAATAAAGGCGGAAAACGTTCTACCCGCTGTCTTAAGCTCTTGCATATGGATCTCTTTGGTCCTATTTCAGTCACGAGCTTAGGGGCAACGTCTTACACCCTAGCAGTAGTTGATGATTTTTCAAAATATACATGAGTGTTATTTTTAAAAGCAAAATCTGAAACCGCCGACCAGCTGATACGTCTTTTGAAACGTTTACAAAATGACAAATCTTGTTCAGTCAACCGGATAAGAAGTGATCGCGGTACTGAATTTCTAAATTTTAAATTAACTTCTTATTTGGAAGATTTGGGAATAAAGCATGAGCTTTCAGCAGCTAGAACTCCTCAGCAAAACGGGTTAGCTGAGAGGAGAAATCACACTTTAAAAGAAGCTGCTAGATCTATGATTGCATATTCCGGTATTTCTCAAAAACTTTGGGCAGAAGCAGTTAACACAACGTGTTACACTCAGAACAGATCGATGATAAATAGAATGCATGATAAGACCCCATATGAGATAACAACAGAAGTTTAACTGTTGAGGAATCCGCTCATGTGGTTTTCGATGAAACAAGCTTCAAATCCAATTCAGCTGCAAGCCTACATGATTTGTGTTCACGTCTGGAGTCAACAAGTCTTGAAGAATCAGATGACGACGTGGCACAAAGACAATCAACTGAGGGGGAACAACCAGCAGTGGTAATAAAGCACAACAATGTTCAACAGGAGATGACAGGTAATCCAGCTGTTATTGATTTTTAACTAACATGGATCAGCCGCAGGATCGGTGTCCTACTAGTACACCAGCTGCTGGAAATGAAGCGATAAAGGATCAAGATGCTGCTCAACCAGAAGTTGCACCATCTGGGAGCACACATCAATCAATATCAGAATCACCAACTGGACAACCAGCCGCAAGGAATGATCAGTCGGTATTAGGACCAACTACTGGACAACCAGTCGCGAGTCCTCTTCATTTGGTATCTAGTTCACCAGCTGGTCAACCAGTCGCTAGCACATCTAGAACACCAGCTGATGTACCAGTCGCAAGCACTTCTTACCAGCTGGAAGCAAACGTACACACTAACAATGTTCAACATCAAATGGCGTCTGCTGATCCAGCCGTTGCAAACCATCCAGCAACACACGGGGAACAAAGAACAAATCCATTTGGACTTGATCTCCGGTGGAATAAAAATCATCCACCTGAGCAAGTCATAGGTAATTTCGAATCCCCTGTTCGCACAAGAGGCAGCTATCTCATGATCACTTTGATGCTGCATTTCTATCACATATAGAACCTAAGAAGATAGATGAGGCCTTAGCAGACCCAAGCTGGATAGATGCAATGCAGGAGGAACTAAATCAGTTTAAGCGTAATAAAGTATGGCAACATGTACCTAGACCTAAGAATCATTCAGTTATAGGAACTCGATGGGTCTTTAGGAATAAACTTAATGAAGATGGTGTAGTGACTAGAAACAAAGCTAGGTTGGTTGCACAAGGTTTTAGACAAATGGTAGGAATAGACTTTGACGAGACCTTTGCACCAGTAGCAAGATTAGAGCCCATACGCATGTTCCTTGCATATGCTGCATATAAAGACTTCAAAGTCTTTCAGATGGATGTCAAGAGTGCCTTTCTAAATGGCGTCTTGACAGAGGAAGTGTATGTTGCACAACCTCCTGGCTTCATAGATCATACACATCCAAACTTTGTTTACAAACTGGATAAAGCTCTATATGGGTTGAAGCAAGCACCAAGAGCTTGGTATGATACACTCACTAAATTTCTACTTGAGCATCAATTCACTATAGGAACAGTAGATAAGACATTGTTTAAGTTTATTAAAGTGACCATATTCTGTTAGTTCAAATATATGTCGATGACATTATCTTTGGGTCATCTAACCCCAAGCTGTGCAAAAGGTTTTCTAAGTTGATGCAGGACAAGTTCGAGATGAGTATGATGGGGGAGCTGACGTTCTTTTTGGGCTTACAAGTTCGCCAGTTGGAGAACGGTATATTCATCAACCAGACAAAATATACAAAAGAACTGTTGAATAAATTTGGAATGGAAAATAGTTCAGCAGCAGTGACTCCCATGAGCTCTACGATTAAACTAGACAAATATGAAGCTGGAACTGCCATTGAGGTATCGCTTTATCGTGGTATTATAGGCTCTTTGCTATACTTAATTGCTAGTAGACCAGACATCATGTTTGATGTCTGTATGTGTGCTAGATTCCAAGCAGAGCCAAAGCAATCGCATTACATTGCTGTAAAGCGAATATTAAAATATTTAAAGGGTACTTCCAACGTGGGTCTTTGGTATCCCAAAGACTCAGGCTTTCAACTAATCGGTTACAGTGATGCAGATTACGCAGGATGTAGGATTGATCGTAGAAGCACAAGTGGGACTTGTCAATTTTTAGGGGATCGACTGATTTCCTGGTTTAGTAAGAAGCAGACGTCCATCGCAACGTCAACAGCTGAAGCAGAGTATCTAGCAGCTGGTAGTTGCTGTGCTCAAATATTATGGATTCAAAATAAGCTGAAGGACTATGGAGTTGATGCTTCAGAAGCGCCTATTCCCTGTGACAATACCAGTGCCATCGCGATCACCCAAAATCCTGTGCTGCATTCAAGAACTAAGCACATCGACATCAGGCATCATTTTATAAGAGACCATGTGCTAAAGAAGGACGTCCGGCTGGAGCATGTGTCGACTGACCAGCAAGTTGCTGATATCTTCACAAAGCCTCTACCAGACGCTATGTTTTCTTATTTTAGAAACATCTTAGGTCTTCTTGAATTGCCTTGATGGTTTGTGCACTCATGCATTTTGCAGGTTGTTAGCTATTGCTTAAATCAGCTGTAAGTCTTTTGTTCAGGGGGAACGATAAGACTATCAGCTGAAATAAGCTTCTCGCGTTGGAAATTATCAGCCGTAGGGGGAACCAGGAGCTGGATAGTTAAGCGTGACATCAACTGAATATGTAATGACCAGACACACTCAGTTGTTACATATATACAGCTGATGCTTATTTGTGACCAGCTCATGCCACCCTCAACGATATATTAAACCAGCAGTAATGTTCTTACATTTACTGCACCAGCTGTGATTTTATATACATTGGCACGAATATTTTATTTGTGTACCTTGTTCGATTAAAACCTTTTTTGAAAAATCTTTTACACTGTATGGGAAAATTATTTTGAAAATATTTTCAAAATCATTTCAAAAATTGTACGCGCTAACGGATGGCTGACACGTGTTGTTACCATACAAAACGTCACATCGAAACTTTCTCTCTCCAAGTAACTTTTTGCATTCTTAGTATAATTACGACGTTTCTTATTCGGTTTACCTTTACCTTGCAAAATTACTCTTGTGTGTTCTTGCATATCTCTCTTGTGCGTACTTTCTACTGCAAGATTTTACAGGTGTTCTTTTCGCCAATCTACAATCAGAAATGGCTTCTTCGTTCTACAGCAACTCTCAGCATATTGATTTTGACTCAGTTCTCGCCATGGACGACCAAGGTATGGTGTCCATGTTTCAAGCTCTTATGGCATCCGGCCTTGCAGGTTTTCTGGGATGTCCGGCAGTAATCTATGAAGCTGCCTTAGTTGACTTCTTCGAGAACGCTTCAGTTCGAGAGGGTGTAATTATCAGTACAGTGGCTGGGCAGTTGGTCGAAATTTCTGAGGAATGGTTCGCAGAGTCCTTTGACCTTCCAGTAGATTGTTTGGGAGATCTATCAGAGATTCCCAAGGATGTAATTTTTTTTGCTAGGAGCATCGTCTCCTTGTCGGGTGAGCCAGTAAGTCTGTCGGGAAAGCAAAATCAGATGAAAATTGAGTTTCGCCTTCTCTGCGATAATATGGCGAAATCTATTTCCATGAAGGCAGGGTCTTTCAATGCCATTACAGTAGAGAAGTTTTCGATGGGGACAGCAGTTGTTTGTGGAGTACGGATGAACTGGGCCAGTATTTTGTTCAGAATTCATAAGAAAATGGTGACTCTAGGATCTAAGCAAGCCAAGGGCTTCACTGTTCAAATAAGTCTTCGGCTGGAGAATATTCCAAATCTGGAATTAGGTGAATCTTCAGAGTTTCCTGCTTCCAAAATTCTTACTGAGAAGACTGTGCACCGATTTGTCTCTCTTAATGATAAAGTTGATGCAGAGGAAGCTGCTGGGGCACCCAAGCCAAAGGCTGCCTCTAAGAAAAGACAAGCTGTTACTACTGTTGGAGCTCCAGTGATTAAAAAGAAGAGGACGATGAGGAAGAAATCAAGTTCATCAAAAGATAATTTGGAGATAGTGGCCGTGGCACAAGAGGCCATGCCCATTCAAGTGGTTGAACCAATTACTGTTGCACCAGCCGCTGAGGACCTTTCTGACCAACCAGCTGGTAAAACTGATGGTGAAGAGGCAGTTGCTGCTGAAGTTGATGCCTCTGCTGATAGAGATCAAACAGCTGTTGAAGTTGGTGAGGCAGCTGCTGATAAAGATTTCTCACTGGTCGATGATCCAGACACCCTTATTAACCAAGTTCTAAATCAGTTGGATTCAATTTATGATGACAAGGATGATAAACAAAGTGATAGGACAGAAACCTGGTTCGACAGGGCTTTTGATGAAATGCTCCGAAATGATAGCCCAGTTGTCACACCCAGTGACACTGATGAAGAAGAAGAAACCGTGGATGTTGTAACTGCTGGTAGAGACCAGCAGGTACAGTTTTCGGAGCAGGAACCAGTGGTTATGGAGATGAATGATGAATTGCTTGACACCGATGAAAAGATGTCGCTGGAAGATATTCTTTTGACAATTCCAGCCGATGTTTCACTGCCTTCTGCTGGCATGGAAATCACCAAGATCAACATGGGCAAAGAGATCAAGATTCCAGAAGTTAATGAGAGGACTTGGTTTCTGAACAGCCTTCCTAAAATTCCTGCTGACAATAAAGGAAAGGCCATTCTGGTGGAGAAAGACCCATTGAAGGGCAATCCGGCCAAGGAGCATTATTTCTTGATTTGCACAGATATTGATCTGCTTGTAAATTTGCGAGCTCAGGTCATAGAAGCAGTTGACCAATTCTTTCATTCTTTTAGTTTCAAGAAGTTGGCAACCATTAATATCGAGGAGTTATCCAGAAAAGAAGAACAAGTTTTGATCTGGGGAGAGAGAGAGATAACTCACGTAGCTCTTATCAGAAAGAGGTATATTTTGCTGAATATAGAGAGGTTTTGGTGAGGAAGTTTTTGGAATCATGGAAGAACAATTTTGTGCCCGGCAAAGGATCTTCGGCGGTTGATCTAAAAGTGATAGATATGCTTTCAGATCTTCACTTATTAGTTCTTGAAGAGTTAAGGGAGAAGGCCCTAGCGCACGGTCTCAAATGGACTAGAACATGTTGCTCCAAAATTGTTGAAGGGAGTCCCCGTGATCGTGGTGCAATCATTGCCAGAACCAACACAACCACTCCGTCCACGTGCTGGCTTAGAACAATGATTCGTGTGGATGGGGTGTGGGTTTGAAGAAAAGATGGGCTGATATTTGTCTAGAGATTGTCGAATTTTGTGCTTCTAGGAGACTTCTACCAGTTGGTTTAGTAACTTTTTCCAGGTCTCTGTCAGTGGTTGAACCAGTTTTTCGAGTTCTCCTCGCCAGTCTCCAATTTTTTGCCATGAGAGTTTCTCAATTTTTGTTCAGTATTTATTGATTACAGTTTGTTCAGTTGGTTACCTACAGTAGATATTACAGATTTTTCTCTCTTCCATTGCTTTGGAAAGAAAAGCTTTCCGCTGGGTATAGAGATCTTTTGCTTCATCAGTTATTCATAGTGTACAGATGGCGAGTAGTCCAATCTTGGTATCTCCGAATTTAGTTTCAGTTGCTCCCCATGTACAGTTATTAGATGCGCAATCTGCCTCCTCTTCCAGCTCCGATGAGTCTATGAACTTTGATGATACTCCTGCCTCTATTTCTCTACCAGCTACTGCTTCTACTACTCCAGATGTCACTGAGGCATTGAACCAGTTGCGAGCTTCGATAGATAAAATCTGTGAACGAGATGATGGTGCCAAGCACAGGGATACACTGTTATTGCACCTCCACAACTTTGAGAAGCAAGTTATCGCACGCCTCGACGCTCAAGATAGGGTTCTTGGGGCGTTGCGCAGGGACTCAAATGATCAACGCAATCTCTTGTCGTTGGAGCTACAATCATCTCATAAGCAGCTTGGCACTCAGATCGTAACTACTGGTCTAGATGTCGTTGATGTTCGGAGAGTGATTAGGGAGTCTCACCAAAAGCTTAACGCTAGAATCAATTCTCTGGATGAGCAAGTGGTGGCTACTCGAAATGATTTATAGGAGTTTAGTGCTCAAGCACAGCAGACCCTGAATATCATCACCAGCCAACTGAGCGAGCTTACTGCATATATTAATCGGGGTGGTGATAACAAAAAGGGGGAAAGTAGCAGCAGCCGCCGCCATCTACTTACTTTTGTTCATCAAAGTGAAGGAACTGGTGATGCTGTGAGAATAACGGAGCCTACACAGGCAGATATTGACAATGCAAACAGAGCAATTCTGGAGAGAATGAGGAATGAGGATAGAGAAAGGGAAAGAAGAGAAAGAAGCAGAGGAAGCAGGAGTGGATCGTATAAAAGAATAAGATTTTAGATCTATTGAGGATTGTCTTATTGTTGTACAAATCTTTTGTACCTCATTCTTAGTTAATGGAATTTCTATTTCCAGCAGTTTGTGTGCAATTTATCTTTGCATATTTATTTATCTCGGATGCTAAGTTTTGTCATCACCAAAAATGAGGAAATTGTTAGGATAAAATTTATTAGTTTTGGTGATAATAAAGTAAGACTAGTTGCTACTGGAAAGTCAGCCGTTGCAATTTTACAGAAGATTATTATCAATCGAGAGTTGATTTTAGCAGGATGTTTATTCAAAGGAAATCAGCAGATGATTAGAAATCAGCAGGTGAATTATTCCAGGGCAATCAACTGGCGCAAGCATTTGAGAGATAGCGTGTTTTGTTAAGGATTACAAAATGACAGCGTTTGGATTAGTCAAAACGACAGCGTTCAAATAAGTTGAAACGACAGCTATTGATCTAGCGCTATAATCTCAGTCATTGGAGTTTGCGTTGATAATTTAGCAGATGGCTAAAGTGAAATTCAGAAGATGGCTACAGAAGAATCAGCAGATAGCTATAGTAGTTCGATTAACCAGTCGATGGTACTTAATGTTAGCGGTAGTTAAACGATGTCGTTTGGATAAGTGGATACGACAGCGTTTTGCCTCCACGCTAAGATTCAGTCGATGATTTTGCGATGGTAATAACCAGCAGGTACATCTCTTAAGGGAAACCAGCAGGTAGCTACAGTCATCTTGGACCAGCCGATACTTTTTGAAGTGAAATATTTCAAGCAATCAGCTGATGCATATTATCAGGCGATGAAGTACTCAGCCGATGTATTCTTTCAATTGTTCAAGGCATCAGATGTTGTGCAAATCAATGGATCGATTCAAACGTTCATATCAGAAGAAATCAAGGGCGAAGATTGAATCGTACATATTCCATTAATTAAGGGAACAATATCAGTACTATTCTTGGTAAATAGTACACTATCTCAGAGAGCGGTTTACGGCGTTTGCACAAATATGGAACAACGCCAAATTTGCTCTGACATTGTGCGACTTTCCTCTTAGTGGAGCAGGAATTACGGTGTACAAATTTGACAGAAATTCAAACGGGATTTATTTCCTTTGGAGAATTTAATGACCCTTGAGAACGAAGACAATAAATAGCAGAAGCTGGAATGAAGAATTATCCTTCACTCTAATTATCTTGCGGTCACGCTGTCGAAATAAACTCAGAGCTTCCCTTGCATTTTGAAGTTATATTCACGAAGCTCAAAGACTTGAAGAATACAACCTTAGTTATTCACCGAAATACCTTAAGTCATCCTCTGGTTCAACTCTTGAATCGTGTTTCTTTGTTTAAGAAACCAGAGGATTTTACAGTGTCACAGAACTTGTATTCACTGTTGTTATTTAGTTGAGTCTGTAACAAACGGGCTTCTCAAAAAGCCGTTTGAAAATATTGATAAGTGTTGTAAACCAGCAGCAGCGTCTGCGTTGATTGTTGTGGAGATACTAGGAGTTCACTTTGAGCGAGGCTCGGTGACTTGGTGTTTGCAGAAGACCTGTACAAATCAAAACTTCTAGTGATACCTTCCGAAGAGGAAGAAGAGGAGACGTAGGATATTTATATCCGAACTTCCAGAAACAAATTTCTGACTCTTATCTTTTATATTCCGCAAGTTATTCATTGTTTGTCTGTTCACAAATCGATTGGCTTCTTTCCGCACTATCTTTGTTAGCCAAGATTGATTTGCATTAAACTGAGATCCTTAAGTCTGGGAACTCGGACTTAAGTTTAGCAGTGCTAGTAAAACTTTTAAACGAAAATTTAAAATCCTAGGAGTTCATTCACCCCCCCCTTCTAGAACCTCCTATACATATATTGACTCCTTATTTCGTGGACCATCACATGGAGTGCCTTGTTTCGATAGTGTCTGACAGAGATCCAAGATTCACCTCTCGTTTTTGGAAGAGTCTGCAAGCAGCGATGGGTTCGAGATTGGCTATGAGTACAGCCTATCACCCACAGACAGATGGTCAGTCTGAGCGGACTATCCAGACTTTAGAGGATATGCTGCGAGAAGTTGTGATGGATTTCAGTGGTGGCTGGCAGGATTCTTTGTCGTTGGTTGAGTTTTAGTATAATAACAGCTACCAGGTGACTATCGGGATGGCTCCATTTGAGGCGTTGTATGGTCAAAAATGGCAGATCTCGATTTGTTGGGAAGAAGTTGGTGAGAAACAACTTTCTACCCCTGAGTTTGTGCAGCATATGAAATATCAGATTGATTTGATTCGCAGTAGAATGAAGGCTGCACAAGATAGATTTACCAGCTATGCTAACCAAAGACGTCGACCGTTAGAGTTTGAGGTTGGCGATCGAGTATTTCTCAAAGTTTCTCCTTTAAAGAGCGTTATGCGATTCAGATTTAAAGGCATATTTGCTCCTAGATTCGTTGGTCCCTTTGAGATTGTTGAGCGGGTTGGACAGTTGGCTTATCGATTGAGACTGCCTGATGAATTAGCAGCGATGCATGACATTTTTCATGTGTCAATGTTGAGGAAATATGATCCAGATCTGTCCCATGTGTTGAGAACCGACAAAGTTGAGCTGGATTCTGCCTTGAGTTATATAGAATATCCAGTGCAGATTTTGGATCGGAAGGAGAAGCAGCTGAGGAACAAAGTGATTCCGTTGGTGATGGTCCAATGGAGTAAGCATGGCCGAGAGGAAGCTACCTGGGAGGTTGAAAGAAGATGAGACAAGATTGGCCACATCTATTTGAGCACTGATAGTGTGATTCCAGGTAAATTTTGATTCTTTTCTTCGAGTTTGGTTAGATGATTGTGTTTGATTTGAATGTTTTGATTGAATTTTCCCTGAGTTTGCCTTTGATTTCGAGGTATATAGAATATCCAGTGCAGATTTTGGATCGGAAGAGAAGCAGCTGAGGACAAAGTGATTCCGTTGGTGATGGTCCAATGGAGTAAGCATGGCCGAGAGGAAGCTACCTGGGAGGTTGAAAGAAGATGAGACAAGATTGGCCACATCTATTTGAGCACTGATAGTGTGATTCCAGGTAAATTTTGATTCTTTTCTTCGAGTTTGGTTAGATGATTGTGTTTGATTTGAATGTTTTGATTGAATTTTCCCTGAGTTTGCCTTTGATTTCGAGGACGAAATCTCTTAAGGTGGGGAGAATGTGAGGAATCAGATTTTAGATTAGTGATTACTGAATTGATTTGGGATCAATCGAGTGAATTTGATGGTTTTGCGAAATGAATCTGATTCCAGTAGAATTCAGCAGTTGCGCGAGTTGATGAAGTCTGTTATCAGCTGTTGGTGGCGTAGGAGTAATACGTTGTCGTTTCGTAGAACCAGACGTAGCGCTAATATGAGGAAATCAGTTGTAGCGCATTTCAGATTTCTACTGTAGCGAGTGAGTGATGCGTCGTCGTTTCGCTTTTCAGTAGTTGCGTTTGACGAGGTATCTGCTGGCAGCTAGTGCGCGGGCGCGAGATTTAATGAGAACGCGACACGTGTTGGTCAATCTTTTGATGTTGACTGCGGAATTGTAGCGCTATCAGTTGTTGTGTTGTGAGGAATTGTCCCAGCTGAATGACCAGCTGCTGGTTTGAGGAATCAGTTGTGGGAGCAACGCGACGTCATTTTGATAAGTTGAAACGCAGCGTTTTGGTATAACGCTTTGGGTCTGATGTTGACAGCGAGTTCCTGTAGCGGGTGCAAAACGCCGTCGTTTATATTAGTGGAGGCGACGTCGTATTGGTTTCGCGCTAGCGATCGCTGTTGCGGGCGTTTAGTTCAGCAGATATGATGATGTGTCTTTTACGTCGTCGTTGAGTTAATTAGCGCGACCAGCTGCTGGTTGTTTTGCAAGGAATCTGTTGTCAGCTGCTGGAGCGATGCGGTGTCGTTTCGATTAGTTGATGCGGCGTCGTTTTGATTTTCTTTTGAGAATACAACGTCTGATGGTTGCTGCTGGTTTCGTTGAGAGGAAGAGCTGATATCTGTTGTGAGCAACCGCTGGTGTCTGTTGTAAGATACCTACTGTTTGGATGTCTGCTGATTTTGGTGAGCAGCAGCTGGTGGATTGAGAGATATATAGATAAGTGTTGATCGACAATTAGAATTATTCTGAACCCGATATTTCTTATCTCCAATTTCAAACCCTCGTTCTAGCTACTATTCACCCGAACGTTTCTTCCCTAGATTTATGTTGATTCCAGCCTTCGTTTTCGACGGTTTCGGTGGCGCTGAACTCCTTGAGAGTTACTCTTCGATTTTTGCCCAGTTGAGGCTGTAGAACGACTTTGGACAGGAGCGCTAAGTTGCCGGTTTCTTCGTACAGTGGAACTTGATAGTTCTTCAGTTAGTTTCAGCTTCTGGATTTGAGGATTCTAGGTGCATCCTGCCGTGAATTTCCGTAGCAGGAGGAAGCTGACTTGCTTCAGTTGTGTTGCCGTGCCTTGATAAATCTGTTGAGGTAGAAATCAGTAGTTGGAGGTACGAATTGAGCTACCTTTACAGCTTTGAGCTTGGACATGGCTATATTTCGTGTTGTGAAATCTGCTTGCATTGATGGATGCATTTACGTGGAACAGACTGATGATTTATATGATTATATGTTCTGTTTTCACGTATGAATTATTGTATGCATTGATATTGATTATTGATTGGAATTCATGCATACATATTGAGCCTGACAGATTGATTGATGACCTGATTGAGAGCCACGTTGCGACTAGGGCGACTGATGTGTGGTGCCTGAAAAGTCCAACGCTATCATCGGAGTGGTGATCGACTGTGTTGTCATTTCGGAATAGCATCGAGCTGTGATGGCTGACGGGCCGAAATGTCACGGACCGATGATTTCCTCGGTTGATTTACCGTGCATGGTATAGAGGTGTTAGAGTAGATGCCCAACTAGCCAACTTGTGGCGTGTGGGTTTATAGACTCTTGTATATGACAATCTTTATATATGATATTCGCATTTATTTATTTGACTTTTCTTTACTTTCATTATGTGTGTAATGATTTACAATTGCGTTGAGTAAAGACCTAGAATGCACTAAAGTGTATGTTAGATGGTGGGTATGAATATGATATTCGCATTTATTTATTTGACTTTCTTTACTTTCATTATGTGTGTAATGATTTACAATTGCGTTGAGTAAAGACCTAGAATGCACTAAAGTGTATGTTAGATGTGATAGTGGGTATGACGGCTATCATGAAACACATCTAATAGTC
>KQ999892.1:263370-282236 GCA_001598015.1 Dorcoceras hygrometricum | reverse complement strand
GGCGATCAAGTTGTTGGATCTGATCCAAGAACTTTCAAGGAGGCAATTTCCGATGCTGATTCTAATTTGTGGCTTGAAGCAATGCAGTCTGAGTTTGACTCGATGCATGCTAACCAAGTTTGGACTCTCGTTGACCCTCCCGAATGAATCGTTCCTATTGGGTGCAAATGGGTATACAAGAGGAAACTTGGACCTGATGGTAAGGTAATGACCTTCAAGGCACGACTGGTCGCGAAAGGTTACACTCAAAGACAAGGTGTTGACTATGATGAAACCTTCTCGCCAGTCGCTATGTTCAAATCAATTAGAATATTATTTGCCATAGCCGCATGGTACGACTATGAGATATGGCAAATGGATGTGAAAACTGCGTTCCTTAATGGAAACGATTAAGGAAGAGATCTATATGACGCAGCCTGAGGGTTTCACATCTGTTGGAAGCGAGCATAAGGTATGCAAGCTTCAGAGATCGATCTACGGTCTCAAACAAGCATCACGAAGTTGGAACCTGAGATTCGATGAAACATTAAGGGAATTTGGACTATGAGATATGGCAAATGGATGTGAAAACTGCGTTCCTTAATGGAAACATTAAGGAAGAGATCTATATGACGCAGCCTGAGGGTTTCACATCTGTTGGAAGCGAGCATAAGGTATGCAAGCTTCAGAGATCGATCTCTATGCTATGCTATCTGAGGGGATAATAGTGTGCAAATATCTGGCCAGAGTACTAGAAGTGTTTTAGGTAAATGTGTTAGTTACACTGGGATTGGGTGAGACCCCGATGCATGTAGGAGTCGATGCATCGTTGTCGAGGATTCACCGCTCGCAGACATGCGTGGATATCCTATGCTATCTGAGGGGATAATAGTGTGCAAATCTCTGGCCAGAGTACTACAAGTGTTTTAGGTAAATGTGTTTGCCTAGTTACACTCGCGATGTCACTATTTGATCTCCAAGATGTATGCATAGCTATCGGATCTCTAGCGACTCTCGATTTACCAATGGTCGTTGATCTGATCGGGATATATGGATTGAAAGGACCGTACTGTACGCTAACCATGACCGACTGGTTCTTGTAGGCACTATCAGTGATACCTAGGGGATCATGGGGCGATGTTGCTAGACGCTTTACCATGATCCGTTGGGCAGGTCCGGAATTGTGATTCCGGAGCCACAATGGTTGTGGGCCCACGGCTAGCTGTATCCCTGAACCATTGAGGGTCACACAAGTACTGGATTCAAGATTCCCACACGGATACTCAGCTCAATGTGTTGAGCACAAGAAGAGGATTTCGGGAAGTGCGACTTCCTAAAAGTCAACAGAGGTCAAACCGGGATTTGACTCTGTTGAGGGGCAAAACGGTCATTTTGCTATTTGGAGTTTGATGATCTGAAAAATTGTTTTTCACATCATAACATTCAGTTTTGGAAACTGAGTCGATCGGTCCGATCTGATCGGCGATCGGAGCTACGATGAAGTCGCAGCGATAGATATCGTCATTTGGACCCGGGCCCGTTGGACCGGCCCAAGTCTACCTTAAGTCTATTTAATGATGATTATTGGACTTAATGAATAGACACTTCATAATTGACTCAAAATCTATCAACCCTAAACCTAGCAAACACGCCGCCTCTCTCCCTTCTCTCGCCGCCGCCGCCGTGCGCCGCCGCCAACTTCGCCGGAATTTGTTCCGGCCTAGTTTTTCGAGGAGAATCCGATCGTGCTGATCTCGTCAGGACTTCTAGTGCAGTCTGACGAAGGAGTCTCGGATCTGGTCGTGGACCGGATTGGCGAATCTACCGCAATCTACCGAGAAGAGCCGGGTTCTTGAAACACCGGTTGGAGCCAGGCACAAGTGCCAGCGAGGTAACACGCTAAACACCCTATGAATGTCGTAGGAGTTCAGATTTGTTTGTTTTCGTATTGATCGCATCCCAGTTCAATTTTTATTGTTCTTCCGCTGCCTGCCGGGGTGCGGATCCGGATCCCCAACAGACTCACCTGGTACTTCGATTGGATCTCGAACCTCTTCGAGTTCTACTATTTTGCCCTTTCTATCAAGTAGAAATTCCCTTTCCATAAAGGTGGCATTCCTAGAAACAAACACTTTTGTTTCGTTGGGATAGTAGAAGTAGTATCCAATGGAATTCTTTGGATACCCAATGAAGTAGCATAAGATGGATCTCGTATCCAGCTTATCTCCCAATGTCTGCTTCACGTAAGCAGGACATCCCCAAATCCTCATAAATGAGTACTTGGGTGGTTTGCCCATCCATATCTCATACGGAGTCTTATCCACTGCCTTGGTGTGGACATTGTTCAACAACATTACCTCTGTTTCGAGCGCATAGCCCCAAAACGAGGTCGGAAGCTCAGTGAAGCTCATCATAGAGCGAACCATGTCCAACAGGGTCCGATTACGACGCTCCGCTACACCATTGAGCTGTGGTGTGGCAGGAGGGGTCCATTGTGAGAGAATCCCATTCCCTTTCAAATAGTCTTGAAACTCAGTACTTAAGTATTCACCACCTCGATCAGATCGAAGTGACTTAATACTTTTTCCTAACTGATTTTCTACTTCAGCCTTGAATTCCTTGAACCTTTCAAAGCATTCGGACTTGTACTTCATCAAGTACAAGTACCCGTACCTAGAGTAATCATCGGTAAAGGTGATGAAGTATGTGTGACCATATTTAGTACCAATACTAAACGGGCCGCACACATCAGTATGGATCAAATCCAATAGGCCTTGGGCACGTTCACCCTTGCCCTTGAGGGTTGCTTGGTCATCTTTCCTATCAGACAAGATTCACAAGTCGGTAGGGAGTTGATGTCTGAGAGATCAAACAGGTCACTCCTAACTAACTTGTTCATCCTATTTAAGGAAATGTGACCTAGCCTAGCATGCCAAAGTTGTGCTGGGTTCAAGTTATCGTGTTTCCGTTTAATCGTTGTTGTGTGTGCTTCGACATCGCGAGTTGGAACATCTTTTAATCTTAAGGTGTATAGATCGTTTTCGCGTTCCCCAATTCCAATTAAACATTCATTCTTGTAAATATTGCAAATCGAATTAGAAAACATACAAGAATATCCATCTCTATCAAGCATAGGAATAGAAATAATATTTTTAATTAATTCAGGAACAAATAAAACGTCTCGTAACAACAACTTAAAATTTTAACACAGAAATAAATGAACATCTCCTATAGCTATAGCAGCAACCCTTGCTCCATTGCCAAGCCTCAAGTGGGTCTCACCCTCTCTAAGACGTCGACTTCTTGTCATCACCTGCAAATCATTGCAGATATGAGATCCACATCCGGTATCAAGTACCCAAGAAGTTGAATTTAGAGACATATTTATTTCAATATAGAACATACCTTTCGCAGTTCGCAACTGCTCGAGGTACTCCTTGCAGTTCATCCTCCAATGCCCAGCCTTGTGGCAGTGGTGGCAAACGTCCTCGCTCTTGTTTGGCTTAGAAGCCTTTGCCTTTGGCTTCTTGGCAGACTTTTCCTCTTTCGCAGGAGCAGAACGCTTCTTGCTCTTTTGTCTAGGCCCCTTCTTCGCAGAGGAAGAAGAACCCAGAAGGAGGACGGGTTTGTCCTTCTTTATAGTCCCCTCAAACACCACAAGCATGTTCACCACCTCTTCAAGGGTGGCTTCTAGCTTGTTCATGTTAAAGTTGACCACAAAGGGGTCAAATGCAGCGGGTAGCGAGAGGAGAAGTACATCCACAGACAGCTCATGTGGAAGTGCGATATCAAGGCCCGACAGCTTTTCAACGAGCCCAATCATACGAACTCCATGCTCGCGGACCGAAGTCCCATCGCGCATGCGGCTCGTCATCAGCTCCTTGACAGCCGTGAACCTCTCATGTCGAGAGTTCTCTCCGTACAGTTCCTTGAGATGAAAAAGTATGGCAGAGGCATACTTTGTCTTCTCAAAGCACCGTTGCATTTCGTTGGATATCGATGCCATCACATAGCACCGAGCTTTGACCTCGTCGTCCCACCATTGTTTAAGCGTTACCAGCTCCTCAGGGCTGATATTGGCAGGGGCAAACTTCGGAGGACTCTTCTCTATCGCATAGAGGAGTTTCTCCGAAGCCAATACAAGATTGAGGTTGCGGAGCCAGTCTTGGTAGTTCAGATCGGTGAACTTGTTGCTATCCAGTATAGCAGCGAGTGGGTTTTTCATCGAAACCATTTTATAATGCAGTAATACTGAAGGAAAACGGACATACATCACTAACTATATAAGATATAAGCTAAGACATAAAACATGGTCATTAAGTTTTATGAATTACCCTCCCACTATTTTAACGATTTCACCATCCTCTAATGAAATTGAGAAAACAGGTTTCTTTAGTGGGTACACGGAGCCCAATCAAGCGATCATGGACCCGAATAGTATCAGCCATCAATGACCCCCAAAAGGTAGTTCCCGATTGCAATCGGTGCAACCTCCATGTATTCACCTCACGTCCAGTAAGGGCCCAATAATATGACGCCGTTTACTATCACGTGTCAAGATTGACCCATCAATGTTGAGTCGTGAAGGACGGTCCCCTTAACGTCCCCAATAATATGAGCCAACGTTAAATGGAGTTCCAACCGACTCACAACAGTTGTCAATGGCGTGGACAGCTTTCCGGCATACATGACCCCCTCAATAATATGAGTCGGGCCATGTATACGGGTAGCATCGACGTACACCCATTGTTGATGGAAGGTAGGGTTAATTTAAACAATTTTAAATACCCTTTAGTTTATCGAATAAACATTTTTATCTTGATATAAGTTTTAAATCAAATTTAAAATGAGGGATTTTATTTTTGAAAAGTTTTGGTCTCATGCATATTTAAATCTAATTTAAAACATGCAGCATGCGGATTCAACTATATATCAACATACATAAAGTAACATTGGGATGATCAATCGCGAGAGCTATGCGGTCCGTGGTTGCCAGCCACGGACCTGGGTCCAATCCTAGGGGTAATGCAATATACAATGCAATCCTATTACAAAGCTTTCCGGTTTTACAAATCTTCGGTCTTCAATATCTTGATCGTCATTGTCCACCGTCTTCGGATGTCCTCCCACTAAATCTAGTAATTTACATTTAAATTAACTATGACAAATAAAGGATACATTTATCAAGGGGTGGGAACGGGCCACAAACAGGCCCACTTTAAATGATAATCAAATATATATAAAAACCGAAATCATATAAAACCTATTGCATACACCTAACACATTGGGCATGGCTCTCGATCACCCCAATCATGTAATTAATCTAATTAACATGCATATTTAAATAATCTAATTATTTATCGTAAAATCATATTCTAATTGCGAAATCGTATTTTATAATAAAATCGTATTTTGCCGATAAAACAAATTTTAATCAACAAAATCATATTTCATTATAAAATCATATTTCATAATTAAAATCACATTTTACTAATTTTAATTGTATCAAATTGGGTTTAAAACAATTTTAGGCCCAAAAACTTAAAATTTCAAAATCGACCAAAAAGGGCCCGATATCGCATACCGGCCCGAAAACTTCACGGGCTGCCCGGGACAGGCCCGAACCAAACCCTAGAAGAATTCAGACCAGCCGTCACGACATCGCCGGAGATTCGCCGGAGCATCGCCGGAGCGGCGGCCGGCCGGCGGCCGCCATCGACGAAACGAACGGCGGCGCAAAAAATCTCGTGCGCCGCAAGGGCGCGCGCGCGGCCACTACAAGAGCGGCGCTTCATGCGCCACCGTCGCACGACGACGCCAGCAAGCGGCGCATCCATGCGCGTTCATTGGCCGGCCAGCAGCGCACGGCAGTGCAACAATTGCGCTGGACGGCGGCCGGTTAAGCGCGACAATCGCGCGAGTTCATCGGCCAGCAAGCGCGCAGCGGCGCTCCCTACATCGCGCAACGTCTCGGCCAGCGCCATCCTCCCTGCGCGCAGCGGCTCTCGATCAGGTCCGCGACCAGGCGTGCAGCGGCGCTCGTCCAGGCGCGCGACGCACCGGCCACGATGTGCGACGGGCGCGCAAGCATCGGCCGTCACTCGCGTGACATGCGCGCGGCCAGCGCGCGTCCAGCGCGTGCGATGGCGGTCGTCGTGGCGCCGCCGCGTGCGGCGGCGTCGGGCGGTCGATGTGCGACGATATTTCGGCCTCTTGATCTGAAATTCAATGTTAGACACAATTCAGGAAATATCGTATGATCAGATCCGTAAAACACTGGCTCTGATACCACTGTTGGGGATCCTGATCCGCCCCCCGGCCAGGCAGTGGAAGAACATAGAATTAAAGCCGGGAGACTATCAATACGAAAAATTCAATAACAATTATCGTCATACATAGGGTGTTCAAAAACACTACCTTGCTGGCACTTGTGCCTGGCTCCAACCGTGGTTACAATAACGTCGGCTCTTCTCGGTAGATTGCGGTAGATATCGCCAATCCGGTCCACGACCAGAAACGAGACTCCTTCGTCAGCCTGCACTAGAAGGACTGACGAGATCAGCACGAACGGATTCTCCTCGTTGAATTGGCCGAAAACGATTTTCCGGCGGCGGCGGCGGTGGCGTTTGAGAGAGGAGGGGGCGGAGGCTCTTTAGTGCTTAGTGTTAGAGTTTGTAATCTTGTGTTTTGGTTAAGTCATAATTCTACATTAAATAGAATAGGTGATGGATTTGGATCCGGCCCAACGGGCCCGGGTCCAACGGATGAACATTCGTTTCATCTCCATCACCGAGACTTCACCGTAACTCCGATGGCCGATCAGATCAGACCGATCGACTCAGTTTCCGAAACTGAATATTATGATCCGAGAAACCATTTTTCAGACCCCAGTGCAAAATGACCGTTTTGCCCCTCAACAGCGGGAAACCCCGGTTTGACCCCTGTTGACTTTTAGGAAGTCGAACTCCCCAAAATCCTATTCTCGTGCTCAACACATTGAGCTGAGTATCAGTGTGGGAATCTCGAATCTAGTACTTGTGTGACCCTCAATGATTCAGGGATACAGCTTGCCGTGGGCCCACAACCATTGTGGCTCCGGAATCACAATTCCGGACTTGCCCATCGGATCATGGTAAAGCGTCTAGCAACATCGCCCCATGATACCCTAGGTATCACTGATAGTGCCTGCAAGAACCAGTTGGTCGTGGTTAGCGTACAGTACGGTCCTTTCAATCCATATATCCCGATCACATCAACGACCATTGGTAAATCGAGAGTCACTATAGATCCGATAGCCATGCATACATCTTGGAGATCGAATAGTGACATCGCGAGTGTAACTAGGTAAACACATTTACCTAAAACACTTCTAGTATTCTGTCCAGAGATTTATACACTATTATCCCCTCAGATAGCATAGGATATCCACGCATGTCTACGAGCGGTGAATCCTCGACAACGATGCATCGAATCCTACATGCATCGGGGTCTCACCCAATCCCGACGCCGTATGACCCCAAGTGAGTCGGCAAACGGGTCAAAGTGAGACGCCTATCATGTAGAGTCTCAATGACGTTTCGAGTCGTGAGGACTAATCAGTACAACCAAGACCTCAACTTATCCACTCGACAAATGGTAACCACTTGGAAAGTCCGAACGAGGGTAGTTCGATAGATCACCAGGTCACTATCTATCTGCATGCTCAGAACATCACAATGTTCCCTACCAATGAAACATGGTACTTCGCATCGTAGATACTAGTCTCGAACTCGGGCGGCCTTATCCTCATTTTGACGGCCCAATCGACTAGGAACATGTTCAGAATACACAGTGACTATTAGATGTGTTTCATGATAGCCGTCATACCCACTATCACATCTAACATACACTTAAGTGCATTCTAGGTCTTTACTCAACGCAATTGTAAATCATTACACACATAATGAAAGTAAAGAACGCCATATAAGTAAATGCGAATATCATATATAAAGATTGTTTCATACAAGAGTCTATAAACCCACACGCCACAAGTTGGCTAGTTGGGCATCTACTCTAACAAACGATGCCAACTGATCAAGGAAGATTTGTAATTTATACCGATGCATCAAAGTTGGGACTAGGAGCTGTGTTGATGCAGGATCGTAAAGTCATTTCATATGAATCTAGACAGCTGAAGAATCACGAGAAGAATTACCCAACGCATGACTTAGAACTAGCAGCTGTTGTGAGGCTCTCTGCTCACAATTAATCTTCTAATCTTAATCAGTGGGTTATTAATTTAAACTAAACAAGTTTAATAAATCTAATCTGGTTCATACATAAGTTACTAAAAAAAAAATTTCAACCAGCAGAAGCGAAAAGGGTTCAGCTTGTATCGAAAATAATATCTACTTATACGAATGCTCCATGGTCCATAGAGATTACAAACTAAGTTCATTAGTACAAACTTGAATCTTATATACAAAACCAGACTCGAACAACCTAAGACCAACTGTTCAAACAAACATAGACTCTCAGCTGGTGTTTTATTCTTCCTGCTGCTGATCCAGCTGCTAAGTAGTTCTCTATTACTACCCTTGGTTGCTCCCCACTAGTTCCTTCTTCCTGTTGTCATGCACACACACAAAACAAAACAACAGCCGGATAAACTCCGGTGAGAATCATCTCAGTATAATCAGCAGGTACACATAATAACAATAAAATGCACAACAGTTTATCAACTGTAAAACGAATGTAATGAAATGAAATGATTCTAGTTCTCTTCTTTGATTTCAGACTTGATTCCATATCAGTTCGACGCCATCAAGATTCGTATCCGATCTTGACATGAATATTCATCTATCGAAACCATCTCCGGCTTCGAAAATCAGGCCAACTCAGTCCTGGGCATTAGAATCAATGAGATTCCCTTCAATATGCCAACTCATGCAAATATAAAAGATCCACTACCTGTGATGGATCGACACACACATAACTCAAGTTCTAAATCAAGAACAGTTCTACATCAAGAACAGTAATCAAATATGTATGTGATTTCAGCGGAATACTCAAGAAATATCATTCTCGAGTAATCTAGTTCCTGACTCTTCTGTCAGATTATACCTTTGTTAATCTCTGTGTTCAAAGTACTTCACTCAAACTCTGTTTCCACACGTCTTGAGAATTTCACAGAATCAAAGTCCAATGTCTATAATCCCCATCTTCTTATCATTTCGAATTCAATCTTATTTATAGACAACGGTCTCTGTTTTTCTTCAGCATTTCCAACGTGCTCAATTCGAATTCCACGTGTCATGCTGAGTAGTCAAACATGATATACTCCCACCGATTCGAAAGAGGATAACGATAAACAGATTCCTCAACTGCTGTTGATCTTCCTCAGTTGCTGTTCGAATATCATTCTCTTGTTCTTCAGCAGAAGCAACAACCAGCAGCTGTAGTCGCAACCAGTCGAAACATGAATCCAGTCGCAACATAAATCCAGTCGCAACACTTCAAAACTCAAAACGATGTCGTTATAACTAATTCCAACGACGTCGTTACATGTCAGGTATCACCTTTATTAAAAAAAACCAGCAGCTGGTCGCTCTCTTATTTCAACGGCTGATTTCGCAACATTAGTCGAAACGGCATCGTATCAACAGTTCCTGTTTCATAATCAAAACGATGTCGAATTGTTCCCTCGACTGGATAACTAGCAGATACAACAATCTATCGACTGATTTCCAATTCCTCGCCTGGTTGCTAAACGACATCGTATCGAGGCTCATAGTCATAAGTCAAAACGATGTCGCATCATTTTCTCAGCTGGAACCAATCTCCACATACTCTCCTCGACTGATTCGCGTTTATTACAAAAAAAACTACGACGTCGCATCTACTTCATCATCAACCAGCCGATACATCACGAACCAGCAGGTATACATCAATAACCAGCAGATGCGTAAGGAACTCTTGCTGCTGATTCCTCGGGTAGTAACCAACACGTGGCGCTTTCTCATTGACTCTTGTATTCGCGCGTCTGCTTCCAGCTGTAACCAAGAATAACGCTTCACGCTTCAATTGAATTTCAAAATTCCACCAGTCGCGAGCTACAGTAACCTGCTGCTGAATTTATCAAATTGCTTCGCCTGGTTACTTCTTCTGGTTCTCACACTTAGCGTGATTTAACGATACACAGTTTCTTAATCACCCAACACTTCCAGAAGAAATCCGAGCTCATAATCAAGCTTTATCAATTCTTCAATATCGGAATTATTAGACTAATCCTCTTCTTAATGATTTCGGGCGTTACATTTCTCCCCCTCTAAGATTCGAGTTCGTCCTCGAACTCATCAGCAGATGCTATATATACATGGAACATAAGGAGAAAATTGATTCTGGCCAAGAACTAACCTTATTGGAAGAGATAAGGGAATCATTGTTTCATATCATCTTCCACTTCCCACGTTGCTTCTTCAACGCCATGTCGATTCCATTGAATCTTCACTAATGGAATCACCTTCGTTCGAAGTTGTTTTTCTTTACGATCAAGAATCTGAATTGGTTGTTCAAAATAACTCAGAGTTTCATCTAACTCAGCTTCTTTAGCAGGAATAATATGAGAAGTATCAGGCATATACGTTCTCAGCATAGATACATGAAAAACATCATGTATACCCGAAAGAGATGGAGGTAAGGCCAGTCGATATGCTAGATCACCTATCTTCTCTAAAATTTCATAAGGACCAATGAATCGAGGAGACAATTTTCCTCGTTTGCCAAATCTTATCGTGCCTCTAAACGGAGAAATTTTCAAAAATACTTTGTCCCCTGTTTCAAAACTCAAAGGCCTACGTCTGGTATTCGCATATTTCGTTTGTCTATGCTGTGCTGTTCGCATTCTCTGCTGAATCAACTTCACTTTTTCAGTCATTTCTCTAATCAAATCTGGTCCCAACTCAGGCACTTCTGAAACATCATCCCAGTATAATGGTGAACGACACTTCCTTCCATACAACGCTTCAAACGGAGCCATTTCAATACTGGTTTGATAGCTGTTGTTGTATGAAAATTCTACCAGCGGTAATGAATCTTGCCATGACATACCAAAATCTAGTGCCACTGCTCTAAGCATATCTTCAAGTGTCTGAATTGTTCTTTCAGATTGCCCATCAGTTTGAGGATGATAAGCAGTGCTTAGATGTATTTTTGTACCCAGCGCTTGCTGTAAACTACTCCAAAAATGAGAAGTAAATCTGGGATCTCTATCAGAGACAATCGATTTTGGTATTCCATGAAGCTTACCACTTCTCTAACATAAAGATCTGCCATTTGATCATGTCGATAGGTCATTCGATAAGGAATAAAACATGCAGATTTTGTCAACCTATGGATAATCACCCAAATTGCATCACAACCTCGGGATGATTTTGGCAATTTCGTTACAAAGTCCATGGAAATATGATCCCATTTCCATTCAGGAACTGATAGACTTTGTAATAACCCAGCGGGTTTCTTTCTTTCCGCTTTCACCTGTTGGAAGTTTAAACACGTCGAAACAAATTCAGCCACATCAGTCTTCATCTGTTTCCAGCAGTATTGTTTCTTCAAATCGTTATACATTTTCCTGCCACCAGGATGAATGCTGAATTTGCTTCGATGGGCTTCACTCAAAATCTGGTCTTTCAATTCCTTAATATCTGGAACAACAAGTCTGCTATTCACATATAATACCTCATCAGTACTGATTTGATATTCAGATTGATGTCCAGACCTCACTAGTTCAATCGATTTCTTACACACATAATGAAAGTAAAGAACGCCATATAAAACAAGAGTCTATAAACCCACACGCCACAGGTTGGCTAGTTGGGCATATACTCTAACAAATCTTTAAATAAATCCAGCCATCTTCTTTGTCTCATATTCAATTCTGACTGGGAAAATAGATACTTCAGACTCTTATGATCAGAAAATATCTCAAATTTCTCGCCATACAAATAATGTCGCCATATCTTCAATGCAAACACGATAGCTGCCAATTCAAGATCATGAATTGGATATCGAATTTCATGAGATTTTAACTGTCTTGAGGCATATGCAATCACATGACCTCGCTGCATCAAAACACACCCCAATCCTTGGTGAGATGCATCGCAATATACTACAAATCCACCAGTACCCAAAGGAATTGTCAATACTGGTGCAGTAGTTAATCTCTTCTTCAATTCAAGAAAATTATTCTCACATGCTTCTGACCAAACAAAGGGTGCATTCTTCTGTGTCAACTGAGTTATAGGCTTTGCAATACTCGAGAAATCCTGAATAAACCTTCGGTAATACCCTGCAAGACCCATAAAACTTCGAATTTTCGGCACAGATTTCGGTCTAGGCCAATTGATTACTGCTTCTATCTTACTGGGATCAACTGAAATACCATCTCCAGAGATAATATGCCCAAGAAATACAACTCTTTGTAACCAAAACTCACATTTCGACAGTTTAGCATACAAATTCTCATTTCTCAAAGTCTGCAAAACTGTTCGAAGATGGCTCGCATGATCACTCAAATTATTCGAATAGATTAGAATATCATCAATAAATACGATCACAAAATCATCAAGATATCTTTGGAAAACTCGGTTCATCAAACTCATGAACACTGCTGGTGCGTTAGTCAATCCAAAAGGCATAACCACAAACTCATAGTGACCGTATCTTGTTCGAAAGACAGTCTTCGATATGTCTTCGTCTCTTACTCGCAGTTGATGATATCCGGATCTCAAATCAATCTTTGAATACACTGTCGATCCCTACAACTGATCAAATAAATCATCTATTCGTGGCAATGGATATTTATTCTTTACTGTTGCTTTGTTCAGTTGCCGATAATCAATACATAGCCTCATTGATCCATCTTTCTTGCGCACAAATAATACTGGAGCACCCCAGGGAGAAACACTTGGTCGAATGTATCCCTTGGTGAGAAGATCCTCCAACTGCTCTTTTAATTCCTTCAATTCAATTGGTGCCATTCGATATGGTGCTTTCGATATCGGTTGTGTACCTGGCATCAATTCAATGCTGAAGTCTACCTCTCGATATGGAGGTAATCCCGGGATCTCATCAGGAAACACATCAACAAACTCGCAAACCACTGGTATATCAACCAGATTCGGGCTACTTTTCTTTGTATCTATTGCATAAATCAGAAATCCCTCCGCTCATTTCTGCAATAGATTATTCATGGTAATAGCAGAGACCAAAGGAATTCTGGCTCGTGATCCTTTACCATAGAATTTCCACTCATCAGCGTTTTCTGGTTTGAATCGAACCACCTTCTGAAAACAATCTACTGTTGCTCTATATTTGGTTAGCATATCTATGCCCGCGATACAATCAAAATCAGATAATCCGAGCACAACACAATCAATTTCAATTGCGTGACCCTCAAACTGTAACACACAATTTCTAACAGCAGTGATCGATAACATTCCTTTCCCCAGAGGTGAAGAAACCGATACTTTCAGCTAAGGATTCAACAGAAAACTTATGTGCTACAACAAAATTCTCAGAGATGAAGGTATGTGATGCACCAGTATCAATTAAGACATAAGCTGGAAATTTGCACAAGTAGCAGTTACCTGCAATAACATCGTCTGGGGCTTCCTGTGCTTGCTCTTCGGTCAATGCAAACACTTTTGCTTGTTGTTTAGGAGGTTGGCTCACTGTCTGGCTCCCTCCCTGTCTAATTTGTTGTGGTTGTTGAGGTTGATACGAATGTACAGAGGAAGCTTGCCTTTCTGGTATTGGCATTGTTCTTGCTGCTGCTGAGTTCTGGAAATTCCCAGAATTACGCTGAGGACATATTCTTGCGAAATGTCCCGGCTGATTACAAATACGGCAGAGGCCAGACACTCCTCTACATTGTTCTGTAGCATGTCTCCCTCCACACTTGGTACAATAATCGCCAGCTTGTTGTCCTCTGGAAATTCCCAGAATTACGCTGAGGACATATTCTTGCGAAATGTCCCGGCTGATTACAAATACGGCAGAGGCCAGACACTCCTCTACATTGTTCTGTAGCATGTCTCCCTCCACACTTGGTACAATAATCGCCAGCTTGTTGTCCAGTTTGCATTTGTTTAAAATCGCTCGAGCTGGAAGAACTGCTGGTTCCAGATCGTTTGAATTGTTTTCCTTTTCCTTTAAAGAAATTTTTCTTTTTCCCACTGCTGCTGCTTCCAGCATCAAAACGAGGGGGTGGTGGAATCTGTGGGTTCTCGGCTGCTTTGGCTGCTGCTGGCACAATTTGTGCTCTTCGCTGCCTTAGTAATCCAGCTTCTGCTCCTTTTTCCCGATTCAACGCATAAGCAAAATTATTTGGTCTTCCAGTATTTACCAAGGTAAATACATCTGGATTCAATCCATTAATGAATTTATCCGCTTGCGCTTCATCATTCATAGCAACATGTGGCGCAAATTTCAGTAAACTTGTGAACTTGGCAACGTAATCCTCTATATTCAACTGCCCTTGTTGCAAGTTTGCAAATTCTGCTCCTTTATCCTTCCTATAAGAAACTGGGAAGAACCGTTGATAAAAAGCTGTTCGGAATACTGCCCACGTAATCACAGTATCCTGATTTTCAAGCGCTTTATTTGTTGCTACCCACCAGCTTTTCCCAATTCCATGTAACTGGTGTATAATCAATTTCACCCGACGCTCATCAGTGTAATCAAGTGCTTCGAACAACTGCTCTATATCTTCCAGCCAATTTTCACAATCAATAGCACTTTCTGTTCCTATCAACGTCGATGGTTTAAACGACTGGAAGCGTTTCAACAAAGTTTTCATTGGAGTAGCAGCTGCATTCAAAACCTCAGTAGAAGTACTACCCTGTTCTGTCTGCCGATTCGTGGTTCTTCGAGGAGGCATATCTAGGAATCAAACAGACGTGTTTATCATTTCTCATCAAGCAATAACAAGTCAATCTCAGTCCCTCCTCTGATTAGCATACATCACTGTACTACTGCTCAAGAGATCGAGTGCTGATTCATACTTCACTCAATACATGCTATTAATCACTTCCAAAGCATGTAATTCTCATAATTCTTCGGTATATTCTTACCATTTATTCACAAGAATCATGTGATATAAATTCAAAAGTAGTAAGACATATACCACACAAGCATGCAATTTATAATCTAAGAAATCAGGAAGAATTCGATCTACCCCACTCATCTAGTTCAATGATCTCACTGATATAGTAAGGCTCTGATACCACCTGTTGTGAGGCTCTCTGCTCACAATTAATCTTCTAATCTTAATCAGTGCGTTATTAATTTAAACTAAACAAGTTTAATAAATCTAATCTGGTTCATACATAAGTTACTAAAAAAAAAATTTCAACCAGCAGAAGCGAAAATGGTTCAGCTTGTATCGGAAATAATATCTATTTATACGAATGCTCCATGGTCCATAGAGATTACAAACTAAGTTCATTAGTACAAACTTGAATCTTATATACAAAACCAGACTCGAACAACCTAAGACCAACTGTTCAAACAAACATAGACTCTCAGCTGGTGTTTTATTCTTCCTGCTGCTGATCCAGCTGCTAAGTAGTTCTCTATTACTACCCTTGGTTGCTCCCCACTAGTTCCTTCTTCCTGTTGTAATGCACACACACAAAACAAAACAACAGCCGGATAAACTCCGATGAGAATCATCTCAGTATAATCAGCAGGTACACATAATAACAATAAAATGCACAACAGTTTATCAACTGTAAAACGAATGCAATGAAATGAAATGATTCTAGTTCTCTTCTTCGATTTCAGACTTGATTCCATATCAGTTCGACGCCATCAAGATTCATATCCGATCTTGACATGAATATTCATCTATCGAAACCATCTCCGGCTTCGAAAATCAGGCCAACTCAGTCCTGGGCATTAGAATCAATGCAATTCTATTCAATATGCCAACTCATGTAAATATAAAAGATCCACTACCTGTGATGGATCGACACACACATAACTCAAGTTCTAAATCAAGAACAGTTCTACATCAAGAACAGTAATCAAATATGTATGTGATTTCAGTGGAATACTCAAGAAATATCATTCTCGAGTAATCTAGTTCCTGACTCTTCTGTCAGATTATACCTTATTCCTATGTTTTCAAATACTTCAATCAGTGTTCTTAAGCTCTGTTCCTCACTTCCTGAGATACTTGTAGAATCAAAGTCCAATAGCTGTAGTCAAGATGTTTTCAGTATTTCGAATTCACTCTTATTTATAGACCAGTCGCAACATAAATCCAGTCAACACTTCAAAACTCAAAACGATGTCGTTATAACTAATTCCAACGACGTCGTTACATGTCAGGTATCACCTTTATTAAAAAAAACCAGCAGCTGGTCGCTCTCTTATTTCAACGGCTGATTTCGCAACATTAGTCGAAACGGCATCGTATCAACAGTTCCTGTTTCATAATCAAAACGATGTCGCATTGTTCCCTCGACTGGATAACCAGCAGATACAACAATCTATCGACTGATTTCCAATTCCTCGCCTGGTTGCTAAACGACATCGTATCGAGGCTCATAGTCATAAGTCAAAACGATGTCGCATCATTTTCTCAGCTGGAACCAATCTCCACATACTCTCCTCGACTGATTCGCGTTTATTACAAAAAAAAACTACGACGTCGCATCTACGTCATCATCAACCAGCCGATACATCACGACCCAGCAGGTATACATCAATAACCAGCAGATGCGTAAGGAACTCTTGCTGCTGATTCCTCGGGTAGTAACCAACACGTGGCGCTTTCTCATTGACTCTTGTATTCGCGCGTCTGCTTCCAGCTGTAACCAAGAATAACGCTTCACGCTTCAATTGAATTTCAAAATTCCACCAGTCGCGAGCTACAGTAACCTGCTGCTGAATTTATCAAATTGCTTCGCCTGGTTACTTCGTCTGGTTCTCACACTTAGCGTGATTTAACGATACACAGTTTCTTAATCACCCAACACTTCCAGAAGAAATCCGAGCTCATAATCAAGCTTTATCAATTCTTCAATATCGGAATTATTAGACTAATCCTCTTCTTAATGATTTCGGGCGTTACAGCTGTTGTCTTTGCCCTTAAGATATGGAGACATTATCTATATGGGGAGAAGTGTGAGATATTTACAGATCACAAGAGTTTGAAATACTTCTTTACCCAGAAAGAATTGAATATGAGCCAGAGGCGATGGTTGGAGCTGGTTAAAGACTACGATTGTACTATCAGTTATCACCCAGGAAAGCAAATGTGGTAGCTGATGCTCAAAGCAGGAAATCTGTTGGATTAGCTCAGGTGATTGTCCAGAAGCCGTTGGCAGCTGATATTGAAAATTTTGGACTTGAAATAGTGTCCAGCAGTAGTAATATGATTTTAGCAAACCTCTCAGTAAGATCAAATTTGATAGACCAAATTCGAGAAGGTCAGCTGCAAGATGAGCAGTTGCATAAATGGGTCAAACAAGATAAAGAAAGAGGCAGCAGCCTCTATTTTTTAGAAGATTGAATTTTTAGGTTTATGGGAAGAATCTGGGTACCCCAAGTAGAAGATTTAAGAGCTGATATTTTGAAAGAAGCTCATACGGCTCCTTATTCAGTGCATCCAGGAAGTACGAAAATGTATAAGGACCTCCAGCAGTTGTACTGGTGGCCAGGAATAAAGAGGGATGTTGCTAGATTTGTACATGAATGTTTGACATGTCAGCTGGTGAAGGCTGAACATCAGCGACCGGCTGGATTATTAAAACCACTGCCTATTCCAGAATGAAAGTGGGAATGTATAGCGATGGATTTTGTAACTGGATTACCAAGGACTGCTCAAGGATATAACTCCATTTGGGTTATAATTGATAGACTCACTAAGTCTGCTAATTTCTTACCAGTCAAAACAACATATGAGGTGAGCAGATACGCAGATTTATATGTTAAGGAAATAGTGAGGCTACATGGTGTTCCAGTTTCTATTGTATCAGATAGAGATCCTAAGTTTACATAAGCATTTTGGAAAAGTCTACATAAAGCTATGGGTACAAGGCTGACATTCAGTACTGCGTTTCACCCCCAGACTGATGGACAATCAGAAAGGGTGATTCAGATTTTAGAAGACTTGCTCAGGGCTTGTATTGTGGATTTTTTAGAAAGTTGGGATTTGAAATTACCACTGATAGAGTTTGCCTATAATAACAGTTTCCAAGCTTCGATTGGAATGGCTCCCTATGAAGCACTCTACGGCCGAAAGTGTAGAACACCACTTCATTGGGATGAAGTTGGTGAAAGAGCTGGCGTAGGACCAGATGTTGTGTAGCAAACAGCAGCAACTGTTAGAAAAATAAGAGAAAGAATGAAAGCTACTCAAAGTCGACAGAAAAGTTATGCAGATAATCAAAGAAGGGAACTGAATTTTGAGATAGATGATCACGTATTTTTGAGAATAGCTCCAATGAAAGGATTGATGCGTTTTGGAAAGAAAGGAAAACTTAGTCCAAGGTATATTGGACCATATGAAATTTTGGAGAAGATAGGAACATTAGCCTATCGATTAGCACTGTCACCGCAGCTGTCAGCAGTACATAATGTTTTTCATGTATCAGCTTTGAGGAAATATATTCCCATTCCTTCGCATGTGCTAAGTCATGAACCAATCCAGTTAGCACCAGATTTGAGCTATGAAGAGCGACCAGAAAGAATTCTCCTCCGAGAAATTAGAAGGCTAAGAAACCGTAGCATTCCTATGGTTAAGGTACAATGGACTAACCAGTCGGAGCGAGAAGCAACGTGGGAAACAGAAGCTGATATGCTAAGTCTTTACCCTTATCTATTTGGTACGTAAATTTCGA